>JAKELH010000465.1:0-59182 GCA_021525015.1 Lactarius pseudohatsudake | reverse complement strand
TCTTGAAGACCATGCTGCGCATTATGACTGAAGACAAGGGTGAAGCCTTTATGAGTTTGCCCCACAAATTTAAATGGCCGTCAGCTCGGCTAGAGCGTGGAGTCAGAACCAGTGTCACAGACCGGACATGCTTGCCGCTTTTCTTCACACCAACTCTGACTCTTATACAATCTCCTCCACCACGACAAGTCCTCAAGTTTCGGGTTCCAAGTCATGCACCCTCTTCCTACACCCACCCCTCACGGGAAACCTTAATGTGCCGTTAAGGTTGCCTCGGAGGGAGCGTTCGTTGCCCTCCCCTCCCTTCCTCTTGCCTGGTGTCATCAATCCTCAAGTTCTCCAAGCTCTTCCTGTTTTGTCTCATTCTTTCTCCATGACCCCTTCACGAGCAATGATGGCATGCTGCCTGGTTGCCTCGGTAGGAGTGCTTGTGGCTTTCCCTCCCGCCTGGTGGCACTTATAATTCGTTCTGACTCACATTGTAGACTTTCATTTTCACTGGCCTGCCTCGCTTCATTTTCGGTCGCAGCGCTCTGTATACCTTTCCAAGTGAGTTTTCTCTCTCTCTCGATGTCATTGTGATCACCCTTCTCTCCAGATCACACCCAGTCGAACTCGCAACTCTCTAGGTTGGATGTCCTTGGATCGCTGCTCCATACCTCTTCCTCCGCCGTCGCCCTCTGACGACCTTAGGCCGCCCCCCTCCTACCGCTGTCGCGGAGTCGCAGTGGGGTGAGCCGCGTTCAGATGCCTTTGGCACTGGCGCACGCATTGCTGTGTCAATATCATTGTGGCCGGTCCTGCTGCCCATAGTGGGTAACCGTTAGTACTCACCGTCTGTCAACGGTCAATCCTGACTTGGCACCAGGTGTCAGTCGGAGAAGAGGAAGGCGGGGCAGGGCGGGAGTGGCAAACCTCTTCGTCAAGTCCTGGCCGTGGAGTGTCGAGCGATGCTTCATATACTCTCTGCCGTTGTCGAGGTGAGTTCTGTCGCCTGTTTTCTGTGCCCTATTACTGCGTCCTAACGTTACCTCCACCCTACAATCCTCGTCTCCGGCCTGGAGGCGCCTGGAGCGCTGCTCCATGCCTCCGCCGTCGCCCTCTGGTGCCTGCTGTACTGGTTAAGTTAAAGAGCATGATTTAACTTTCAGGGAAGACGCTGCCATGGTCCTAGGTAAGTAGAAGGAGACCACTGAGGCCTACCTCAGCGAGGATACTGTGACGGTTGTCGCCTGCCTACTTCAATGTACTTCAATGCTGAGCGTCAGACAACCAAAGACACCGACACTATTGCAGGCCTTCAGATCCTCTGCATTATCAACGAGCCTAAAGCAGCTGCCATCACCTATGGACTTGACAAGAAGTCCAGGTCTGATTACCTGATTGACGTTTGTTTTTCTCGCGTTATCGCTGATATTCCCGGACTAACATAAACAAGTACAAAATTTTACTCTTTCCCTTAGCCGCTGCCTCGCTCGCTCCCACTTTGATCCATTCACCCAATGGTGCTTATCATCGTATGGGACGGCCTCTACAACGCCAATAAAGAAGAACGGAACACCGTGAAAGGGCATCCTCAGGTGCATTTTGTGAGAAGGAAACTCTGGCAACAGAAGGTAAAGTTCGCGTTTATGAGGTATGTTCTTATGCACCCCTTTATCGCCCCCCCCCGGTAATCACAACTACTTGTGGGCCTACAGGCTGGCATGACGAAAGCGGCGCGGCAGAACTACCATCGATTTCTGTACACGAGAGCCCGCATCCGTGTTACAACGCACCATGTGTACCGTACTGAGGCGGCCTACAGGGGAAGTAAGTTCATCAAACTGTATGCGTATTTATTTATTTTGTTCTATTAAGGAGAAAATGGGCTATGAGAAGATGACGGCGCCGTCGCACAACTAACTAGGTTAGCAAGCGTCCAACTTGCTTTAGAGTAAATATATAGGACTTTCTTGCTTGTGTTCTTTTCTTTTGGACAACGGTTTTTTTTTTAGTCTCGAGCATCCTGAAACCCAGCAACCCCCTCATCGCCGTCCCCATTGTTTCCTCGCCGTCGCACATTACTGTTGCCGTTGCTAACATCTCATTGTCGCCTCTTCATCGTGTTACCGTTGCCGCCCTGATTGGGTTTTACGATCCTAGCGGTGGACTCGTAGCCTCTGTGCTACTACCACTTAGTCGTAAGTAAGGGTCGGGGTGGGCTAACGGGCCGGGTCGCTGACTAAGCGCGAGAGCGGTGACCTGCACACTGCAGGGGGGAGGACAAGGAGAGGATGGCAATAGTACTTGGATTCAACAGGGAAGCAACAAGACTAGAATGAGGGAATACAGAGTAACCTACAAGTCTTTAAGTACCATTACAATAATCTCTTTTTCTATGTTTTTCCAGGGACGCGTAAGTGTGAGACTAAATATAGCACTACTGGTGAGCTGGCAGGAAATCTAGAACAGAAGCAAGACTCAAGATAATTCTGAGAGAAACAGAAGTAGAAGAAAAGCATGAAACGATCGATGGCGATCGATGGCACGATCTGTGATTGTGACATTGGGGTCGCGCAGCTCGCGTTAGCGGAGTGCCCGGGTGGCAGCAGAGGCATCCTCATCGGCGTCGTGGTTGGGATGTCATGCAGAGCGCCTCTGAGCGGCGACGTCAGCAAACCCAACAAATAGGGAAGAGAGCTAAGTCTTATTCAATGTAACCTCGCAAAGTACTCGCTGATTGCAAGCCCACATGGATCCCCAACCACACCGCTGCCACCGGAAACATACTATCGAAAACCCGCCTCTGTTTCAAAACCCACTTCTGCCACAGAGACCGAGACCGAGACCGAGCACGCCTATCCTTTCCTTTCCCTCACCTCTCAAGACACTTTTGCTCCACCCAGCTCTTCTGCCCTTTCAGAGATCGCCACTTGTTCTATCATTCCAGCTCGTAACCCTTCCAGGTACACAAGTGTATCGGCCGCCCTTCCTCTAGTGTGTCCCCCAGTCTGCGTGGTACCAATTGTTCGCAACAATATCATCCTTGAAAAGCATGTTGGTGTCTGGTTCATTCTTGACGAATGGACCACCACGTTGGAAGTGCCTGCGACGTACTGTGTATCTGTAGGGTACATGTATAGTAATCAGAACCTCCAGTTGCCTGTGTGTAAATATAAGAAGGTTCATGCGCCAACACGCCTCCCAATCAACGCCTACGACCCCAAATGGCTTGAAGGCAGAGAGTCACTTTATGCGAAACACGTGTTGTGTCCCAACATGGAGCCATACAATTTCGGCCATCCATCTGATGTAATTGCATAAGTTTGCACGTCTCGACACATTTATCATCTTGTCTCAACACTATGCCAACAGACTCTTGAGCATCTAGCCTTGTCACCCACATCAGGAAAATGTTGATTTTTCTTAATGGTCCTTAACAGTGCTTAATAGGGCTTAACAACAGTTTTAAGCAACATTAAGCCAGATGTTGCTAAGCCTGACCCTGCTTGGATTAAGTCAAGCCTCGCTCTGAACTTGGCTTAGTTGGGGCTTATTGTGAACTTATTGAGCTTATTGTTTGGCCTATTCTCAACTTGGACTCTTTCTTGGGCAGGCTCAGCACAAATATAAGCTTTGATATAAGCAATCTTAAGTCAATCTCTAAGCAGTCATGTCACACAATTTTTGAAATACAGAAAAAATCCACTTTATTTCATAGGGTACTATCTACAGGTAATATACAGGGACGCTACACCTCTGCCGCTGTCCCCAACTCCCCGCCGCTGCTGACATCGCGTCCCCGACTCCCCGCTGCTGCCAACATCGCGTCTCCAGCTCCCCGCCGCTGCCGACATCACGTCTCCAGCTCCCCGCCGCTGCCGACGTCGTGTCTCCGACTCCGTCATTGTCGCCATCACTAACTCCGTCGTGTTGTCACTGTCGCCATCTCCCTCGTTGTCGTCTGTTGTCGTCGTCGCCATCAACGTTGTGGCGGTCACCGATGTCGCCTCATCGTCGTCGTCCACGGTTACGTCGTCGTTCTGCGCATGGGGCGACACTAGCCCCATGGCAGTGGTGGTGCTGTGACGCACGGGCAGCCATGTAGACCTGCAACAATGTTAGCATATTGTAACCCAAATAAATTGATACGTACGCTCTCGGGGTCCATGGGGGAAGCACCGTCGGCAGTGCCCTGGACGAGACCTGCACGTGGTGGGCTGGCGTCGTGGACCGTGGTGGATCTTGAGTGCCACCATGACGTCGTAACGAGGTTGGCAGTGGAGGCGCGCTGCGTGGGACGGAGGCAGCGGCCACGGGCTTGCGTGTGGCAGGGCAGAGGCAGTGAGTTGCGAGGCCTGAGGGGTACGGGGTATGCGGGTAGTCTGGAGGACCTAGGCGTGGTGGTGAGTGGGGAGAATCTGTAACAATGAGGAATGAAACGAAAGAAGAAAAAAAGAAAAAACCCATCTCGATAGACCTTGCGATAAACTGGGCCGAAGCCCAGCTCGTTGTCGGCCGTGTCTTCTTGACCATGTGGTCGCAGTCGTGGCTTGCGCGTCCATGGATGTGCTGCAGAGAATGGTGACGGCAGGTGTAGGGGCTAGCCTGAGGCGATGGGGTGATGGTGCTTGCGTGCCCGCACATGGTGAGAGAGATCCAGTAATGGCGGCGGTGGTGGCAGCTCCTTGAAGGGGACCATTACATAAGAGGAAAAAGACCCCATCCAACTCTTGAGCTTGAGGCCTTGAGGGAAGGGTACTGGTACTACGGTAATAACTTACGACGAGGGTGTTTCAACTGTGCTTCAGTTGCGGGACAAGTCTGGTGGCTCACTTTCCCACGCCACAGATTAAGTCTCCGCCTAGTGGATGGCAAGGGTTTTGATACCCGCACGGGTTTGGCCGATGGGTTCTCACGGGTCTGGGTAAGGGTACAACATCCCGAACCCGCGTCAAACCCGTGACCCGTAAGGCGGGTTGGCGGGTAGGGCCAATATCCACAAATCCTCATTTCGGAGCACATTGCGGATTCACTTAGCCACATTTTCCACATTTTGTAATCAGAATAGACACCACAGAGATGTGTTTAAAAATCGAGTGACATTCCCCGACTCTACTCAGACTACTCTAATGCCTCCCAATCCCAATCCCAGGCCCGGTGAAAACCCCACAGACATTGTCACTGGCGCGCGTAAACGGAAGGCCTCAGAACGCTCGGTACTTGCAAGTGACCTCCCTCCTACTGGACCCAAAAGACCAAAGGCGACGACAGCTACTGGTGCGAAAAGGCCAGTAGCCATAAAGGTAACCGCGGCAAAGTTGTCGTCGTCCTTGGAAAACGCGTTCTCGGGGCGTGCAAGAGGTAAGTTGCATTGTTTTTGTTGTGAAGAACTTCTAACAGGTCGTCGCTAGTCACATCCCGGAATGGCCCCCCCTCCACGACTACCACATCCAGATCGTCAACTGTGGGCTTGTTAAGGCACTCCATTGAGACTGAGGAAGACGACTCCACTTCCCACAATGACAGGTCTTCAGATGGAAGCGACAGCGATGATGTTGAGGTTGTCGGTAGTAAGACGAGGGCCAAGGTGACTGCTGCTAATGACCTGAACGACACGCCAGTGCCCAAGGAGACCGACGAAGCTGAGCGTGGTACGATCCATGGATCTATGAGTAAACAACACGCTAATGTTAATACAGATCACCTTGCAAAAGACTGGAGTGCACCAACCTATGCATTCTTCCATCCGGTCCCATCCATTGACTATGCCGGCAACCCAGCTCGACGTGTCCATGTCTTTGAGTGCAATGCAAAGGTCAAGGCTCGAATCGGAGACTCATTCGGAGATACCTTGATACTGCTGATGGGAAGTCGACCAGTAATCTTCGCCGCCACGCAAAGTTGTGCTGGGGTGAAGAGGCCATTGCAGCAGCAGACACTTTGAAGTCTCATGGCGCCGCTCGAGAGGTCGTTGAGAAGTCCTTGACAATGCGAGATGGGTCCATCACTTCTATGTTTGAGCGCGTTGGTAAGGGTAAGGGACGCATAACGTATTCACATAAACAACATACCAAGACTGAAATACGGTACACCTTCATTTGTCTCCCTATCCGTGTGCTTATAAAGTCGTCAGTGCAGAATTCGTTTGATGGATAGCCGAAAGCATGTGTCCCTTCAAGGTAGTCAAGGATCAAGGCTTTGAGTGTTTGATGAAGACGGGAAGACCGGGATGTTACATACCTTCACCCGAAACAGTCTCTCGAGATACTAAGAAAGTGTTTGCATGCTGCCGGAGGAGGATCGCAAAGATGCTACAGGTGCGGTCAGTCATTTAGTATCGCTGCGACAAAAATATAATGCAGAGACTCACCAGAATCATGAGGGTAAACTCAGTATTGCGACGGACGCTTGGACTTCTCTGAACCATAAAGCATACGTTGCCGTGACTGTCCACTTTGAGCAGGACGGTGCCCCAATCTCCATGCTACTTGATCTGGTTCAGGTAGTGAAGTCGCACACAGGGATGACTCTTGCGAAGGAATTCGCTAAGATCATCAATGGCTTCGGCATTGCACATAAGGTCAGTTAATAAATAAAGCCAATTTTGTTGTTACTCACATGAAATCAGATCTTGAGCATCACTTGTGACAACGCGAGTAATAATGATGAGATGATACGCCAGCTTGGGGAGCTTGTTGACAAGTTCAAGGGGCGGAAAAGTCAAACCCGCTGTTTTACACATATCCTCAATTTGATTGCAAAGAGTATTATTCGGCAATTCGACGTACCCAAGGCTCAAGCTAATAAAGTGTTTGACGAGGCAACCACGGCGTTGATGGAGCTGGCAGGTAACATTGATACTGAAGAACAGGAAATGGCCGACTCAGAGATGGATGACTGGGATGATGACGGAGATGATGACGGAGATGATGACGAAGATGATGACAATGTTGAGGGCTGGGTGGATGAGAGAGATACCATGACCGTGGAGCAGAGGGATGCACTCAACAAGAGCGTACAACCAGTGGCGCTGATGCTTCTCAAGGTGTGCACAACTCTGTTGTGGGAATGAGTTTGTTGATGTTGATACGCTGATGTCCGGCACAACTCACCTCCCAGCTGCGCAAAACCGCATTTGCCATCAAGAACTCATCAACTATTATCCTTCCTCGATGGTATGAGGTCCTTGAAGAACTGGAGCTTGATGCCCGCATGATGCCACAGGATGTACCGACGCGATGGAACTCGCCCTTTGACATGCTCAAGTTTGCTGTTGAGTACCGTGCGGCCATTGACACTATCACATCAGAGCGTCATATGAAGCTCCGCAATTATGAGCTCGGAAAAAAAGAGTGGAAGGTTGCCGAAGAGCTCTGTGAAGTACTGAAGGTGTGTTACTCAAAGTTTCGTTCAAAAAACCTGCTGCCAACTGGAATAGATCTTCAAGGACGCGACACTGTTCTTCTCTCGGGAGCTCTCAGCTGATCACCCTGCCACGAACATTGCCACGGTTATCCCTGCTATGGACACCATTGATGAAGTTTTGGCAACAAATGCCCTCTCCTCAAAGTATTCTGTCGCCATTCACGCAGCTTTGAGTGTTGGTAAGAAAACCTTGAACCGGTACTACGCAAAGACAGATCTCTCTGAAACCTATCAGATTGCAATGGGTACGCATTTTTCATTGTTTATCCCCGGGCCCCATAATCACTTAACGTCCCCTTCCCTCAGTCCTTCATCCCCATCACAAGCTCAATTACTTCAAGAATGCAAAATGGGAGGACAACTGGATCGAGGCTGCCAGGCAGCTCGTACGTGATGAGTTTGACCGCTCATACAAGCATTCGCCCACTTCTCGGGGTTCGACTCCGGCGTTGAGTGACATGGTGCGTATTGTTTACTTGCCTTATTTTCTTTCATCTTATTGTTCTTTGCGTGCATAATAGGCCACTCATCACTCATCAAAAGGCGATAATATTTTCGACAACATGGCTGCTCTTGCTGCACCCGACTCCACTGAGCTTTGTGATGAGCTTGATCGCTACCTCAGCTCTGACCCTGAGCACGTCGTCGACGCTGTTCGTTGGTGGTATGGCCGTCGTGCAGATTATCCTCACCTGTCAAGGATGGCAATGGACTATCTTGTCATCCCTCGTAAGTGATTGTATTTGTATCTTTCCTCTTACATGTTATTCAATATTGTAACTAGCTACTTCTGTTGGTGTCGAACGAACCTTCAGTAAGGGCCGTCTTCTTCTCTCTCACATCCGTAACCGTCTCTCGGTTCAGTCAACACGCGCCCTTATGTGCGTTGGAGTATGGAGCTTGCGGGGATATGTCCGAAATAATGACATCAAAGAGGTTACAGCGCTGGAGGAGCTTGTTGGGGAGGAAAGGATGATCGAGTTGTCCGCGGATTGGGATAGGATTGATTGATATATAGCATGGCTCAGGCTCTACCATACTATCTAGGGGAGCACACTGTACAGTAATCGTCATAGTTGTAATCGTAATTGTACCAGCGTATCATTCACAACCAACTACAACTCATCCAAGAAACACAAGCGGAGGACAAAGAGTCTGCCTGCACTGGTAAGGGGATTGTTGAACTCACGTGATTTGAGCCAGACTCATAGAGTACGCAACACCATGGCACTAGTACTCCGAGTCTCGAACACTCCTCCCTCCAAACAGCCACTCTTACTCCTCCCTCTCAATCACACTCTCAAAGAGCAGCAGGCGTTCATGACAACCATTCCTCGTCCCATTGCCAGCGCTGGTCTCGCTCGGTAAGTACCTTTCTATCAAATCAATTGGGGGCCAACTTCGACTTAGTTGTCACTCACTACTCTCACTCCTCGCTCCAAACAGTTACACTTACTCCTCCCTCTTGACCTATTGCTCAAAGAGAAGCAGGCATTCATATGAGATCCATACCCATTCCTCTTCTCATTGCCAGCGCTTCTCTCACCCGGTAAGTCCTTCCTATCGTTTCAATCGGGAGCCAACTTTTTGACTCAGTCTTTTGTAGCCTCGTGAACGTGCTCCATGTGCCAGCAATGTCTCCCCCATTGGAAGCCTCAGTCCGGCAGTGAACCAAGATGTGCGGCATGTGCCATCTCTTCAAGAACATGCCGAAGTCCTTGCAGCTACTGCTGACACTGCGAAAAGGCAGGCTCAAGGCCGTCTTCCCTCTCCGAGTCACCTCTTGCTTCTCCTCCCTCACGTCTCATTTGCCAAATGGCTGTACAACCCGTGCGCCCATCTGGGGGTCACCAGTACGTTCCGTTCAATTTATCCCAGCCAGGTAGTGTTGGGGAAGTTTGGTCTCAGACTGACCCAAACCGGGTTTGAACCAAACCCAAACCGTTTAAAATGGTTTGGGTTTGGAGAATCCTGGCTCAAACCAAATGGTTTGGTTTCCAGTTTGGGGGTCCCAAACCCAGTTCAAACCGAACTGAACTGATTAAGAAAAAATATTAAAAAATATTTTATAAGTGCTCAATAAGTGGTTTGGTTTGGTTCAAACTCAGTTTGAACCAAACCAAACTGAATTTAAACCAAATTTGAACCAAAATCAATGGTTTTTGGTCTCAAACAATTTGAAACAAAGTCTTAACTGATGAATTTGAACAAAATCAATTGATTTTGCCTCAAACCAAGGTCTTAAGTGGTTCCTTAAGTGGTTTGAACCGAGTTTGAACCAAACTGAACTGGACCGAACCAATTAAAGACCACTTTAAAACACTTATTCTTAATCGGTTTGAAACGGTTTGGAATGGCTTGGTTCAGTTTGGAACAGTTTGGAGCAGTTTGGTTCAGTTTGGGTTCAGTTTGGCCAAATTCTAATCAGTTTGGTTTCCAGTTTGGCCAAAATGGCCCCAAACCGAACCAAACCGAACTTCCCCAACACTACAGCCAGGTGATTTACTGCCTACTTACATGCCTTGCAATCCCCAGGCCCATTTATTGTGTTCTCACCTCATATTACGGGCACCAAGTCCCATCCCAACAACCTATGCGCCCTGACGCCCAGCCCTGCGTTGACTCAAGCCACCTGGCCGAGGTCAACAAACCTCCACAGACGTCACCCACTCTCCCATCCCTTTCGTTCCTCAACGCTCGGAACAAGTGCGTGCAAGTTGGTACGACTCATTGAAGACTCTGGAGAGCTCGAAAGGATAAAAGAGGCATGCTTAGTAGTTTAGAAATAGTACAAGAATTGTATCGAGCACGCACGCGAACGGAAACTAAGTAAAAAAATATGCTATGGTACTCTGAGTGCATGGGTTAGAAGGGTTCCAAACCCTTCTAACCCTTCAGAAACCCTTATCCGTTTGGACGGGTACCCGCACCCGTCGCTGCGGGTAAGGGTTTCTACGGGTACGGGTAAGGGTACAAAAATAATACCCACGGGTTACCCGGGCCACACACTAGCCAGACGTTGTCCGCCATCACTCGTGCTGGTGGGCGACCCGGATTGCACGATGAGCGTGTGGATGTTGGCGTTGTGGGGATGGTAATCATCTCTGATAACACGTCAATCATGCACATAATGGTCAGAGGTGGCTTATGTAATTGATAGCCCAGTCGGCGATGAGAGTCTTTAATGGTTCATACTCCAGCCAACGTCGGCCGACATCGGGATTCCGCTGGAATTGATACTCCAGCCAACGTCGGCTGAGAAACCGGAGTTACCGGAGCTCCGGAAGGACTCCCTGCTATGGAATGATAAGTTTAAAGAAGTGGATAATATACAGTTCATATGGAAATGATCAGAGAACAGTTAAACAGCCCCCAATGATATGGGATGTCCCTGTAATGGGGTGGGGACATCCATACAATGATATAGGACATCATCCCTGTAATGACATCAGACAACTGACATTGGGATTCCACCAGAATTGATACCCCAGCTGGCAATGACTGAAAAAGCGGAGTTAGCGGAGCTCCTGATGGACTCCCTGTTATGGAATGTCAAGTTTAAAGAAGTGGATAATATACAGTTCATATGGAAATGATCAGAGAATAGTTAAACAGCCCCCAATGATATGGGATGTCCCTGTAATGGGGTGGGGACATCCATACAATGATATAGGACATCATCCCTGTAATGACATCAGACAACTGACATTGGGATTCCACCAGAATTGATACCCCAGCTGGCAATGGCTGAAAAAGCGGAGTTAGCGGAGCTCCTGATGGATACCCTGCTATGGAATGACAAGTTTAATGAAGTGGATAATATACAGTTCATATGGAAATGATCAGAGAACAGTTAAACAACCCCCAATGATATGGGATGTCCCTGTAATGACATCAGACATCCATGCAATTGTGTGGGAAATTGCCACAATGATGTTGGAGATCCCTACAATAACATAGGAGGTCCCCATGCAATGGTGTCAGAGATCCTTGCAATGGGGTGGGGACATCCATAGAATGATGTAAGATATCCCTACAATGATGTTGGACATCCCTGAAATGGTGTAGGAAATCCCCACAATGATATGGGACATTTCTACAATGATTATGGACATCCCTACAATGATATGGGGACATCCATAAAATGATGTAGGATATCCCCACAATGGTGTGGGAGATCCCTAGAATGATGTCAGAGATCCTTCTAATGATGTCAGAGATCTCTACAATAATGTTGGACATCCTTGTGCAATGGTGTCGGAGATCCCTGCAAGGGTGTGGGGACATCCATACAATGATGTAAGATATCCTTACAACAATGTCAGACATCCCTGTGATGGTATGAGACATCCCCATAATGGTGTAGGACATCCCTAGAATGATGTTGGACAGCACTGTGCTATAGTGTCGGAGATCCCTGCAATGATGTAAGATATCCCTACAATGGTGTTGGATATCCCTGCAATGGTGTCCCTATAATGATACAGGATATCCCTACAATGATGACAGACATCCCCATAATGTTGTGGGATATCCCTACAATGATGTCGGAGATCCCTGTGATGATATGGGACATCCCCACAATGGTGTCAGAGATTCCTGCAATGATGTAGGACTTGATGTAGGATATCCATACAATGATGTTGGACATCTCTGAAATGATGTAGGAAATCCCCACAATGATATGAGACATCCCTACAATGATTATGGACATCCCTGTAATGATATGGGGACATCCATACAATGGTGTGGGACATCCCTAGAATGATATCAGAGATCCCTGTGCAATGGGGTCGGAGATCCTTGTAATAGTCTGGGGACATCCATTTAATGGTGTGGGGGAATTCATATGATAATGTAGGATATGTCTACATTGATGTCAGATATCCCTGAAATTGTGTGGGACATCCCTACAATGATGTTGGAGATCAATAGGATGGTGTCGGAGATCCCTGCAATGGTGCAGCAACATTCATACAATGATGTAGCCTGAGGGACATCTGACATCATTGTAGTGATATCTTACATCATTGTATGGATGTCCCCACACCATTACAGGGATATCTGACATTATTATAGGGATGTCCTACATTATTATAGGGATGTCCTACATTATTGTAGGGATGTCCTACATCATTGTATGGATGTCCCCGCACCATTGCACAGGGATCTCTTACATCATTCTAGGCATGTCGAACATCATTCTAGGCATGTCCCACACCATTTCAGAGATGTCTAGCATCATCCTAGGGACATCCCACAACATTGTAGGGATATCCTGCGACATTGTAGGGATAACCCACAACATTGTAGGGATATCCTGTATCAGTATAGGGATGTCTCACACCATTGCAGGGAAATCCAACATCATTGTATGGATGTCCCCACACCATTGCAGGGATCTCCGACACTATTGCAGGGATATCTGACATTATTGTAGGGATGTCCTACATCATTGTAGGGATATCATGTATCATTGTAGGGATATCCTGTATCATTATGGGGATGTCCCACACCATTGCAGGGATATCCAACATCATTGTAAGGGTGTCCCCACACCATTGCAGGGATCTCCGATACCATTGCAGGGAAGTCCAACACCATTGCAGGGATATCTGACATTATTGTAGGGATGTCCTACATCATTGTATGAAGTTCCCTGCACCATTGCACAGGGATGTCCAATATCATTGTAGGGATGTCCCACACCATTTCAGAGATGTGTAGCATCATTGTAGGGATATCCCACAACATTGTATGGATATTCCGCAACATTGTGGAGATGTCTGTCATCATTGTAGGGATATCCTGTATCATTATAGGGATGTCCCACACCATTGCAGGGATATCCAACATCATTGTAGGGATATCTTACATCATTGCAAGGATCTCTGACACCATTGCATGGGGATCTCCTATGTTATTGTAGGGATCTCCGACATCATTATGGTGATCTCCAACATCATTGTAGCAATTTCCCACACGATTGCATGGATGTCTGATGTTCATTACAGGGATGTCCTATATCATTGTATGGATGTCCCCACCCCATTACAGGGACATCCCATATCATTGGGGGCTGTTTAACTGCTCTCTGATCATTTCCATATGAACTGTATATTATCCACTTCATTAAACTTGTCATTCCATAGCAGGGTATCCATCAGGAGCTTTGCTAACTCCGCTTTTTCAGCCATTGCCAGCTGGGATATCAATTCTGGTGGAATCCTAATGTCAGTTTTCTGATGTCATTACAGGGATGTCCTATATCATTGTATGGATGTCCCCACCCCATTACAGGGACATCCCATATCATTGGGGGCTGTTTAACTGTTCTCTGATCATTTCCATATGAACTGTATATTATCCACTTCTTTAAACTTATCATTCCATAGCAGGGAGTCCTTCCGGAGCTCTGGTAACTCCGGTTTCTCAGCCAACATCGGCTGGAGTATCAATTCCAGCGAAATCTCGACGTTGGCCAGCGTCAGCTGGAGTATGAACCATTATAGATTCTCACCACCAGGATATCTGATATTATTGTAGGGATGTCCTACATCATTGCAGGGATCTCTGACACTATTGCACAGTGCTGTCCAACATCATTCTAGGGATGTCCTACACCATTATGGGGATGTCTCATACCATCACAGGGATGTCTGACATTGTTGTAAGGATATCTTACATCATTGTATGGATGTCCCCACACCCTTGCAGGGAGCTCCGACACCATTGCACAAGGATGTCCACCATTATTGTAGAGATCTCTGACATCATTAGAGGGATCTCCGACATCATTCTAGGGATCTCCCACACCATTGTGGGGATATCCTACATCATTGTATGGATGTCCCCATATCATTGTAGGGATGTCCATAATCATTGTAGAAATGTCCCATATCATTGTGGGGATTTCCTACACCATTTCAGGGATATCCAACATCATTGTAGGGATATCTTACATCATTCTATAGATGTCCCCACCCCGTTGCAAGGATCTCCGACACCATTGCATGGGGACCTCCTATGTTATTGTAGGGATCTCCAACATCATTGTGGCAATTTCCCACACAATTGCATGGATGTCTGATGACATTAGAGGGACATCTCATATCATTGGGGGCTGTTTAACTGTTCTCTGTTCATTTTCATATGAACTGTATATTATCCACTTCATTAAACTTGTCATTCCATAGCAGGGTGTCCATCAGGAGCTCCACTAACTCCGCTTTTTCAGCCATTGCCAGCTGGGGTATCAATTCTGGTGGAATTCCAATGTCAGTTGTCTGATGTCAGACTTCCCTCAGTCCTTTGTGAACTATTTTAAGACAAAGTGGATACCTATATTGCATATGTGGTCTCCAGTGACTTGGAAATCATGGATTATCTATGAGGAGAGCGAAACAAACATGCTTTTGGAGGGGTAACTATTCTGTTATCTGCTGAATAAGCAAAATCTGATTCATATTCCAGATTTCACCATTTGTTAAAGTCCTACTGGTTGGATGGAAAGCGCAATCGGCGGATCGATCATTTGATCTATACACTTACCCAACGGATGATGCCAGAATATTATCATCACTGGGATCGTCGCCAAGAAATTGGCTTTGAAAGCGGTGATCTCACTAAGCAACACAAAAAAGTGGTCATATCATGTGCTACAACCATTCCCGAACATTCCATTACATCACTTGGTAACGCTAAATTCCATGTGGCATCTCAAACATCTCCAGGTTGACTGTATGTCATTGACACCTGGGCTGCAATCTGTGATTGCCTGGACTTCCCAAGGATCCGGCTCTGCAAGCACCTTGCTGCTGTGCAAAGCCAGTACCCCCTCACCCTCAATTCAGAGGTTCAAGAGACAAAGCCCCTCCAGGTTGCTTCTCAGATTCCCTCTCAGTTGGCATCTTTCTCCCTCCCTGCAGAGGGATTGCCACTTCAACATCCTGCTCCAATTTTAGGTTCAGGAACACGATCGGATCCATTGCCAGAACGGGAACGACTAGTCCCAATCATCATTTAAATGTCATGTATAGTTGAAAATATTAGATTAATCTTCTGTTTTCTTGGATCACTATCAATAATATTATGGATATTCGAGGAAAATCGAAGTAAATTCACCTCGGGATGGGTCACTCAATATCACAGTGAATCAATGGAAATTCGAGAAAATCACTGCCTTTTGATTACATGCGATTATTGTAGACCTCATCAGACCGTCTCAAATTTCCGCCTCACAATTGCAGTCAATTTTGATACATTAATTATCGATTTTTAATACAAAAACATCAATTCAATAATCGTAGAGAAGCGATGCTGATTCAGTCCAAAACTACCACAGGATTTGCAAGGGGTCGTCCAGACTGCGCCTAAGTATGTAGCATCTGCGGAGCAATGCAGATCAGATGACAGTGGGCCGAGCAAGTTGGTGACAGCATGAGGGCAGATAACGAGAAGAAAGTTCCAGGCTGAGTGTATAAACATGATCAGCTTGGGTCCAGTTGGCTCAAGAAAGAGTATGAGGGAAGGGGCAGAGGATCAGGGATTGGTTTGCATGCTAGTGTTGGGGAAGTTCAGTTTGGTTCAGTTTGGGGCCATTTTGGCCAAACCGGAAACCAAACTGATTACAATTTGCCCAAACTGAACCCAAACTGAACCAAACTGCTCCAGACTGCTCCAAACTGAACCAAACCATTCCAAACCATTTCAAACTGATTAAAAATAAGTGTTTTAAATTGGTCCTTAATCAGTTCGGTTCGGTTCAAACTCGGTTCAAACCACTTAAGGAACCACTTAAGACCTTGGTTTGATGCAAAAACAGTTGATTTTGTTCAAATTCATCAGTTAAGACTTTGTTTCAAATTGTTTGAGACCAAAAACCATTGATTTTTGTTCAAATTTGGTTTAAACTGAGTTTGGTTTGGTTCAAACTCAGTTTGAACCAAACCAAACCATTTATTGAGCACTTATAACATATTTTTTAATATTTTTTCTTAATCAGTTTGGTTCAGTTTGAACTGGGTTTGGGACCCCCAAACCAGAAACCAAACCATTCGGTTTGAGCCAGGATTCTCCAAACCCAAACCATTTTAAACGGTTTGGGTTTGGTTCAAACCAGGTTTGGGTCGGTCTGAGACCAAACTTCCCCAACACTATTGCATGCCCTGCATGCGTTTGGTCAGTTGGCTGATGGGACTTTGCCAGGCTTCTTGGCAGCCATCTTTGCTTTCCTCTGAAGAGATATTATATGTGCTGCTATGAAATCATAAGCATTACTCACCGCAGCAGCTTGGGCAATGTGCATCTCTTTTTTGAATGGCTGGGTGTGGGGCAGCAAGCCAATGAGTCTGTGTCAACGCCTGCTGGTGCAAAAGGACTCACCTCCTTGTCTGCATCAGATAGCCCCTTGAAGTATGCGTCAAAGTCTGCAGCAAGACCTTGACCACCTGGCTGCCGCTCGTTCCACTGGTGTATGCAGATATTTCTAAAGACAATGTGTTAGTATATTTGGACGCAGACTGAATGATATGCACTTGATGGTGATTGTGCCGGTGGGTTTGGCCAAGGCGGTCATGGTCCTTTGTTTCACTATAACCCAAATTTACCGATGTAATCAACAGACTTCCCACTGGGTATGAGTGGTGGAGATATAGTAAAAGCAGACTGGGCCGTGAGAATAGTGCGTTTGGGCAAAGACTATCATTGGCCCCATGGGTCCATTGATTGCCCAAGACACACTACATCAGTGGGTCAGGTCACCATTGTGGTGCAAATTATAATTTTTTAATTTTAAAAAAATTATATATTAGACTTCTTTTAAATGAAATGGGAAATTTATTTAAATTAAGACAATAAAATACTATTTTTTTTCTTTTTTTAAATTAAGAATGAGTTATGATATCTAAACATGTAAAATTAATACTAAAATATTATTATACAATAAAAATATTTTAATTCTAGAAATGTAATTTTTTTGAAATTAAATAAATTAAACAATGATTGTTAAAAGTATTTTTAGTTTGTTTGGTAATACATATTTAGAAAAAATTAAAATTAAAGGAAAGTTAAAAATGAGAATGAAAATTGGTTAACAAAATAAAATGAACTGTATTCTTCTAATATGTTAATTTTAGTTCAAATTCAAAAGAGGATTCCTACTTTTAATCATCTCAAACAGATTGATTTTTTTATTAATCCAGTGGTTGAATGTGAACAAGGTAGTAGAGAAGGTGCTTTGCTACTTCAGGTGGAAGGAGACTTGGAATAAAGGCAGAGTGGCCAGTTAAGTTCTCTGTCTTTGTTGCATAAATGATTCTCCAAATTTGGGCAAAAACAAGAAAGACATTTCTATGCCTATGACCATTCCTTAGGCGAATGTCAACCTCTTCAGATCCATGTGGTGTTGTGATGAAACAGTGTGAATGAGGATCATCAGTGGTTTGTTGATCTCTGCACATGTCTGAAGAATGTGTTGCATCTTTTCTTGACATAGAAAGAGGTTGTTGGAGGCATCTTGTAAGGCAACAAAGTTAAACTCTGGAACCTTGAACATATACTGAACAATTTGCAGATGATGGTGAGTGAATGACTGGTGTTGAAGGAATGAATAGCCAGCAGTTGATTTGGACATTGCATCATCTAGGTCTTTAGGAATCTCACAAGGCAATAAGTCCCCTCCAGTGAAATTGGGTAAGAGGTGGGCCACCTTATTATTGAGGTTGTGAAGGCCAGATATGAGCTTATCAAGAATTACTTCAGTGCCTTGATAAGAAAGCCCTGTCATATCCTACCTCCACTTGAGATTAGGAAGCTTTGGTTCATTGAAAGCTATGCTTGATGCCAGCTGCTGCATATCTTTAATATTTCAGTATGAAGAGTAGTGTAGCTTGGTTAAAAGCTTGGGACAGTAATGGTTACAGGCACTGATAATGTGATTTACTTTGTCAAAAACATTCATGCATTTAATATACAATAAGGCTTACTTTTCTTGACTTGGAAATTGATCTCTAGTGAGAGCAATTTGATGTAAAACCATGGCTCTAAGAAGGTGCTTCCATGTTGCTAAATCAGTAGTGACTAAGCTTGCTTTCCTAAAGGTACCCTCTGCTGTCAAATTTAGAACAGCAATAAAGGCCTTCAATGGTTCTCCCCATTGGTCTTCTTGATTTCTTGTAAATGATCCACAGAGACTCCAAAACAGCTGATGTAAAAAGCCTATGCCACTATTGCCAGTGGGGTTATTGGACCTTAAAACACTTCATAGGCTAGCAGCAATTTCCTTGTCTTCATCTTGCAGTGGCAAGTGATAAGGATAAGAGGGGTCCTCCACCTGGCACAGACATATTGCAATAAACTTGGTAAGTTGTTGTCTGGCCCTATTCTTGATAAATTTTGAATGAATCTCCTGTGACTCTATAAATAAAATAAGTATGATGTCAATTGAATATATCTATTGATACTTACATAGGATAATTCTTCAGGCTGCATAAGGTGTATCTTGTCATATTAGACTCTTCAGTTTGAATTTGCTTCAAATACCCCTCTACAACTTGTGACAACCAAGATAGAGGCCCATCCTGTGCTTGAGGTAATGCAACCATTTTCATTAGCTGAGCCCTCTTCTCTTCATCCTCACAGTACTCTTGAAGATATTTGTACCATCCCAGCTCCTTGACCAGGATTGTAAGGTCACGATCTCTAGTAGGAATTATCATGATTTACATTTTTCTATTTCTACTTATGTTTGATTCTTATACTTTTAGTTTTAAATTTTAGAATTTAATTTATTATTTCACTTTAAAATAAAACCTAATATTATTAAAACTAAAAATAATGATAAATTCATAGTATGGATATACTTCTATTATTTTATTTAGTTGTCATTAATTTACAATCTATTATACTTGGATTAAAAGAAATTATAAATAAATATAATTAAGGTGAAGTTTTATCCTTCACAAACTATTGAAGGAAAACAAATTTGATTTAATCCTTTTTTTATTGGACACATTCACAATATCACTGGTTTAGTGGCAACCATTAGACTTGGGCCACTGCAATGGGTGGTGCTCCTCTGCTTCAAGTTGACCTATGTGGAAACAAGATTGTAGCACACAGTCAGCATACATCCAACTCACTTAGCTGCATATCTGACTATCTTTTTTACAGATCACCAAGCTCTACAGCCCTCCACCCAGTTTCTACCACTTCAAGGTGGGAACATGGGTTAACTTTGATGTGCCAGGGAAACCTGAGCCCAAAGGTGTCGATGGCACTCATGCATCTGTATAGACGAGCACTCATTCAAAGAGGTTCATAATGCCATGACATTACTGACTGTGGATGGACTTAAACAAATTACAGCTAAGGGTCAACTTGCATGAGCTGAATGTCTGTGCTGTGCAAGGCCTGTCTCTCCCCAAGAATGAACCAAGACACCCTTTACTGGATAAAGAGGTCATTGTCACCCAGGGTCCTTACAGGGCTTATAAAGGCTATGTCAAAGACATTAGAGCCATGAACTATTGTCAAGCTTGAAGCTCAGATGGCTAAGCCAAACCCCATTAAGTTCTTTCAATTGCATGATATCAGACCCTGATAAGATGGTAAGATCAATTTTACCTATTTAGGCCAAATGCCTAACTCATGTGGTATATCCAGAACACCAATGGCTGAGACTGGGCCAAGCAACCAAGCTCAAACATGTACATTACCACCACCTGACTTTCCAGTGCAGGACCTGACATCAGAACCCAATGCAGGTCCTTCTCACCAAACCAGTGGACAAGGTATAGCACCTGGAGCAAATCCTAACAGTGATTTTCAATGAAAGCTTGAATTAATAGATCACTGGCTGTTTTTGAGCCAAGTCCAACAGGTCACCAGTTTGAGGCCCATCTCATTCTACTTACTTCTCAAAGGTGATTGTTTGTTGGGCACCTATGAAAGGAGGAAAACATACAAGGGCCTCTGTGATGAGCAAGAGACACTAGTTGACTGGGGATCCTCAACTTAGATTGTTTGATCCTTCAATATGTACTCCCAGAATTCTTGTATCTGGCCAGATTTGGTAGACCCCATATGTTCAAGGGTCACCTTGATCCTGTTGAACAATGTGAGAAGGAAGTGTTGTATGAGGGATAGGGCTGAATGCACTCTATCATGTCACATGAGAAAGTTGCAAACTTCTGAGTCAGCAGAGGGATAGCCTATAAGACAGTTGGCCATAGAGGCCATAGAACCAAAAGTGATAGGATGTTATGATTTTGACCTGCTTTCCATCTGTCTCCTGACCATTCTGTCATTCTGTGTACAATACATGGTTTCCACAGACTTCTCATTTCTCACATGCCTTTTCGTTTCACCTCATTCCACTTACACACAACTCTGTTCAGTGGGTAGTTTGTGCCATTGAAAACCACCCCACATTTCTCAGTTGATCTGATGTACACACAGCTCCACATGATCTTGATATACCATCTGTGTCTCCCTTTGTGCCCATTTAAAGGCCAAGGCCCCATTATTGCACCATGTATTTGGCTTTTCCAAATACATTGTACTACTATATAAGGTCTCATATTACCTAGCTTGTATGGTAGACTTGACTTCTTGTGTAATACCACATCTCTGTCTCACAATCCTGCTTTGATTTGCCATTGCGCTTGAGTCCCTTGTTCGCTTGCCCTTACGCTTGAGCCTCGTCTTGACTCCACTATTATCCTCGTGTCCCAGGAGACCAAGTGATACTTGTTCATCACCATACTAGGTCTTAACCAACTTAAGCCTTTCTGTTACCCCAATCAACTTACAAAGTACATGTTGTACTTAACGCCCCTGTGGTGGCATTACATAGGACATACTTTGATCTGTTGAAGCATGCAGATTTATGGGGATCAAAAAAAAGTTTTTGAGAATTCATCTAGCAGGCACAACTTTCCCATCCCAGACAACTGAACAATGAAACTGTAGCATCCGTAGATTTGTGTTTCTGAAGACAATTCTAGTTGAAGTTGTTCAATGATGAGAGCTTGTAGGCCCTCAAGTGGAGATTGATCCCCAGTGGGAAGTCCGTAGATTATTATCGAATTTTTTATTATCGAATTTTTGTATTTCAAGAGATTATATAACATTTTTCAATTCTCTCTGATTTATTTGTCAAGTCGATGATGTCTATGGTTCTCTGCTCTGACTCGACTCAATGGCTTGCAGTTACTAGTTAATATTGTTAATATTGTTAATACTTACTCGAGGCATTCCATTCCACGGTGTGGCGTTCGCTCACTGGCACTCCAACTCCCTCACATCTTAGCTCTATGGCAAGCCGCAAGCCTGTGGAATGGCGTAGACTGAGGTTTACGCTAGATGACCATCTCATTGCTAATAATATTAAGCCCGATCGTATATCCTCAAAGCGATCTGGAGTGCACAAACGACGAAACACTCAGAGTTCTGCCTGTCCCTTGACTCCTCGTGCCCCCACATCTGAGCCTCATATTGAATACGGTCTACCACCACTGGATGTCCCCAATGATGAGGTAGCTGGGCCTTCTCGTGCGGCAATATCCTCTGACATTGACCCTACTCCCGCGCGCGACCCTATTACTCCAGATACTGAGTATGGTCCATCACCTCATGAGACTTGGACGTGTGATCCTATGCCACTGGGCGACCCCAACGATGAGGCGGCTGGACCTTCTCGCGCAGCTCTGACATCTACCGACTCTGGCCCTCAAGAAAACATCCAGCCAGACCCGCTTGAGCAAAATGACGGGGGTACTGTGAACCTGATACACCTCCCTGACTTGCAGACCACACAGGGATTCATCGATCTGTTGCGAACAGCTGTCCTTGAGGAGACCGTCATGGACTCCAAAGAACTCTATGATCTACGTAACCCTGGGCCTGCACTTGACCTCTTGGACCCTTCACCGTTGCTACGGTCATTGAGACATTTTATCAATAATGCTACCGCGTCTCGGGACCACTACGACAATACTTGGGCTATTGAGCTTCTCAATAACCCCAATGATGGCTTCCTGTCTTTTGATCAGGTAAAGCGGCGCATTCATCATCTGTCTGGTGTCCTCCCGCTCGAGCATGACATGTGCCCGGATTCTTGTATCACGTATACTGGGCCATACAGTGAACTTGACAAGTGTCCCGTTGTTATACGACTCGTTACTATCCCGACTCGCATAAGCCACGGAAGCGCTTTGCTACTGTACCGATTGGGCCTGTCATCCAGGCATTCTATGGGTCTCCCAAAATCGCTGAGAAGATGCACTACCTTGAGCAAAAACTGGCTGAGAATGTTGAGGCAGCGAGACTTGGCGGGGCAAGGCTTTCTGTTTATGACGATACTGCCTGCAGACACGAACTACTTGATGCATGGAGCTCAGGATGCTTTGCAAATTCTGATGTCGCACTTCAGTTGTCTATCAATGGAGCTCAACTTCGTCCCGATCAGCCATCAGAGGCTTGGGTATTCATATGGGTCATACACAATCTCCCACCGGACATTTGCTACAAGAAAGCCTTTGTCATCCTGGCAGCCATTGTGCCCAGTCCCAATAAACCTGGAGACATTGATTCCTTCCTGTTCCCGTCACTGTATCATGTTGCGGCACTCCAACGCGAAGGCCTATGGGTCTTTGATGTGTCTCTCAACACTGTGATTCCCCGCTCAGTCCCTATGGTTCTCTTCAGTACTGTGGATAGCCCTGGTAGCATGTCAATGTCTGGAATGGTTGGGCATGGAGGAAAGCATGGATGCCGACTCTACTGTCAAATACCCGGTCGGCGTCGCACGGGCGATTCACATTACTACCCTGTTATGAATCTCGTGGATGACCCAGATTATAAAGTCGCGGGCTGCTTTCATCCTGATGTGACTGTTGCTGATCTTCATGAGTTTCGTAGCGACTTGCCTCGGAAATACAAGAAGAACCTGGAGTATCTTCTGGCTGCGCGTAATCCGACAGAATACGGTCGTTGTCATCTTGAAGTTGGACTGTGCAAGCAAACACTGTTCAGTGGACTCCTGAGTCAACCGCTCCTTGTACCGAGTATTTTTACAATGGATATTATGCACCTTTCCGTTCTAAACGACCCTGATCTCTTTATAAAGCTATTCACTGGAAAGCTCAACTGCTATACACCAGATGATAGGTCCCCTTGGGATTGGGCCGTTTTTTTACCAAAACCAGGCCTTGTGGAGTGGGCATGGCAAGACTGTCACCAGGGCAGTGCCTTATATGCCCTCAAGCTTCGGACGTGCACCAAGAGACCCCGCTAAGAAGATTAATTCGGGCTACAAGGCTTGGGAGTTCCAACAATATATATATGGCCTGGGTCCCACTCTGTTCTGTCATATATTACCCAGGAAGTACTGGCTTAACTTCTGCAAGCTCGTGGCTGGTATTTGCCTTCTGCAACACCACCGTATCAGTTTCCAGGAAGTTCTCAAGGGCCATGCATTACTGGAGGACTTCATGCAAGAATTTGAGAGTCTATAGTATCAATGTATGGAGTCTCAGATACACTTTGTACGACACAGCATTCACCTGCTCACGCACATTGCTCCGGAAACCCTGAGAGTTGGTCCTTTAGCGTGTCATGCACAATGGACCCTCAAAACAGCGATTGGGAATCTGGGCCGAGAAATCCAGCAAGATCGTGACTTATTTGCTAACCTCACACAACGGGCAATACTCCGCACTCAGGTAAATTCTCTACACGCCCGCTATCCCAAAATCAAGATAGAGGTCCACTCCAGGGACGGATCCTCGCTCCCTAGTAATGCCTACGTGTTCAAGGAAGCGGTGGGGTATGCATTTCTCCCACATTGTGAAGATTACCCCACACCACTCTTGCAGGAAGAACTCGAGGCTCTCAAGGTATACTGGCAACAACAAGCTTGGCCCAACCAAGATTCCTGGCCCAATGCCGTCTGTCGGTGGGCAAAACTTTATCTGCTGAATGGACAGCGCGCGTGGTCTGTCTGGTTTGAGTCCAATTCCGTAGGCCAGCTACGTCAGACATCTTGTGTCAAGGTAAGTCTTGTACGTGTCTCCAGGCTTTCTTGTGTGCTCAAGCAAGTCTCACAGGTTATAACGATCACATACGAGTAGCGAACATCTTGTTCTACTTCTACCTACGATTCAGTGACATACGACATCCCTTGGCGATGCTTACACTGTTCTCTATGCCGGATGCTGAAGTCATGTCCGATTCCAGTGATGCGGTCTACTTGTGTACCCCTTTAACTGGCTCTGATGGTCTCGCTGTTGTTCCTATTACCGCGATACGGTCGGTGGTCTGTATGTTTCCTGAGATGGTGGTTACTCTAGACGGCCAGATATCTCTCATGGGCAAGTTTTCATTGATGCACCATCCATATATCGAGCTTTCCACGCTTTCGCCGGACACTGTATTCGAGGACAATCACGATGCCTTGTAACATAATATTAT
Organism: Lactarius pseudohatsudake; assembly: GCA_021525015.1. Classification (NCBI taxonomy): domain Eukaryota; kingdom Fungi; phylum Basidiomycota; class Agaricomycetes; order Russulales; family Russulaceae; genus Lactarius; species Lactarius pseudohatsudake. The sequence continues at coordinate 34,300 of JAKELH010000465.1, read as the reverse complement.
GACCTTTTGTTCTATTTTGTCGACTGTGTGGTGCTGTATATGAAAGAAACCTGCCATTTTTATCCAATTCAATTGTGCTTAGCTCCTACCGGATTCAGCCACTTCAACCACGTCGACTTCATCTTCTCCCCGACCCCCTTACTAACATCATCGATACCCTGACCCTCGCTGCTCCACTTCGTTGTTTGTATTCGTCTCTTCTACTCCACTGCCCTTCGAATCTTGACGTCTTCGCGAGACCATTCGAGGCGGCGCTGGCCTCACGCTTGATTTCGGACATACAGGAGGGTTATCATATCGTGTGTCGCACTATCTCGACCCTGTTGGTCATTGATTTCATATGCTCACATTCACTAGCTTTTCATTTTATAGCTTGCCATTTCCGGGCTTCACTCTGTCCACGCCGTCGCCCCTTGTCTACGCTGCGCGTTTCCGTTTACACGAGTGTTGGGGAAGTTCGGTTTGGTTCGGTTTGGGGCCATTTTGGCCAAACTGGAAACCAAACTGATTAGAATTTGGCCAAACTGAACCCAAACTGAACCAAACTGCTCCAAACTGTTCCAAACTGAACCAAACCATTCCAAACCGTTTCAAACCGATTAAGAATAAGTGTTTTAAAGTGGTCTTTAATTGGTTCGGTCCAGTTCAGTTTGGTTCAAACTCGGTTCAAACCACTTAAGGAACCACTTAAGACCTTGGTTTGAGGCAAAATCAATTGATTTTGTTCAAATTCATCAGTTAAGACTTTGTTTCAAATTGTTTGAGACCAAAAACCATTGATTTTGGTTCAAATTTGGTTTAAATTCAGTTTGGTTTGGTTCAAACTGAGTTTGAACCAAACCAAACCACTTATTGAGCACTCATAAAATATTTTTTAATATTTTTTCTTAATCAGTTCAGTTTGGTTTGAACTGGGTTTGGGACCCCCAAACTGGAAACCAAACCATTTGGTTTGAGCCAGGATTCTCCAAACCCAAACCATTTTAAACGGTTTGGGTTTGGTTCAAACCCGGTTTGGGTCAGTCTGAGACCAAACTTCCCCAACACTAGTTTACACCCTCGTACCCACACCCACACCTTCCTCCCGCTATCCTCGTTCCATATTCCTCTTACAACTCCCTTCTCGCTCTACGAACCTTTGACTTAGTCCCCGACATGTTGTATACTTGCTGAATGTACAATGTCGTATTCTTGACACCTTAATGAGAGTCACTTCCACCTCTATTTCTCTGCATGCCCAGCAAGAACTCCATCAAGTTCAGTGAAGCCCAAAGTTCATCTAAGTAAAAAGAATCACTGCTGTTGTATCCGCCGACACCAAGACACACCTTCTCAGTATCGCTGATGGTTACTCGCATTTCTGGTTGTATTGTACTGGCTTGTACTCTACACGCTTCGCCTTTCTGCTCTTTTCCCAGAAACTTTACTATTTGCACTTCAATCCACGCTCCACCGAATCCTGCTCCGGACCCGACTCTGTACGAGGGCGCTTGTTGCTTTGATGTTTGTTCTGGGTTTCTATGGCCGGCCCAATGTCAACAAGGGTCACGTCGGCTGCCAGTGCATCGGACTCGACCGTCTGCGTGCCCACTTCAAAGCAGCACTGCTAAGGATATGTGAGTCACATTTGGCACATGTAAGAACACTCTCTTACATCCTTGGGGAACCACGCGAGCAAGGGACAGCTTATACGACGTTGGAGGATAACTCCCGAAGCTGTACTAAGATACAGGAGCAGGGGAGGGGGGGATGAAGGAAGTTCCTAGGAGAGTAGTCGATCTCCTCCCCGGTGAGTTTCCTTCTTCACAAATATAAAGGAATTGAGCGATTTGACAAACAAACATATCAGACAATTGACATACCGTTCCTCAAGGAGATCGTTACATTCTTGGAGCAACTGAGTAACGACGTAGCTCCTTGCCTGCAGTAACTCCTGCAGGGTTGCTTCATATAGCACCCTGGCTCTGAGACTTTTGGCAAGGGGGATGTCGTCGTTGGTGGATTCTGGGGAGGACATGCTGCTGGCTAGTACAGTAGACTGTAATTGAGAACACGTAAGTCCATCGTTTTATAATTTAGGTCTCCCCAACCTCCCCAAAAATTGGTCATTTTTTCGTCGTGGAATTCATCCCTCTCTCTCCTTTGCTTTGCTTTGCTTTGCTTTGCTTTTTTTTTCCCTGAAGCCCCACAGTGCACATGGACTTCCCGTCCCAGTACCCAACCCAGTACAGTCAATACCAACCCGATGGCACTGGAGAAGGGGTCGTTACCCCACCAGGCACATATGGAGGCCATGTAAGCCAAATCAGGACATATTGACAGTAATTTGACGTGTGTATACAGACCGCTGGATCCCACCGGGGCATGGAGAGACCAAATGTGATAGTGGCCGCGTCCGAGCAAATACTCGAACAAAACAGATTTTACGTGCGACTACAATTCGATGAAACAAAAAGAAGATATCCTCACACTGCACGAGGCGAACTCTGAACTGAAGAAGGAAGTCAAACTGCTCAAGGAACGTAATGAAACATATCAGTAAGTGTTAGTTGTACCTGCGTTCGGTCTTTGTGTCCTGATGTACAGTACTCAGCTTAGGGAAATAATCAATGGTTCAATCACGAAGGACTCAGACTCGCAGCAGACAGTGTCAGTCCAGAGCAAGGGCACTCATCGCATATTTTCGCTTGCAAATCCTCCACAGAACCCAATGCTCCAGGAACAAGGAGATCACCCAGATGTCGTCTATTGGGACATACGTGAGTTTAGGATCGAAGCCAGGCATCGCACAAAGCAAGGAAACAAGGGTGAAACAAACAGTGAAGCGAACTCGGTAATAACGAAGCAGAAGTGTGGATGCCCTCCCAAGTCCGAAATGACTGGCACAAATCATTCCCACTTCTACCTTGAATACCACGATGGGACCCCCATTAGTAGCGAAGATATCGCGCTTTTAAGTCAGAAGGCCAGGATGGCATGGTTGGAGCTTGATGATGTCGGTCTCGCCCCCCCAACCTTCGGTCAAATGACCAAGATTGCCTGGGACTTCTTCTGGCATTCCATGGTCGCTTACCCTGAGTTTCAGTTCTTATTACTTTGCAAAGGTGGCGAATGGAAGCTACAACAATGGTTGATCAAGTCATATTCAGGCTGGGCCGTACTCCATGGTGTTCGAGAGGTGAAACCGAAGGCCACAAATGCACTCGATGACCTTGATCTCATCCAGTTGGACCCGGAAGATAAGGACAGTGACACAGATGGCGACAATGACGGCCAAGCCTCTGCAGTTGTACACCTGGTATGTTGAGAACATCCGTACTCATTCTCTCCGTTGTAACCATCGGTATACAGATGCCAAATCCGTCTACAAGTCCGTCCACTACCCCCGCATCGGTGATAGCGGACCCATTGTAACGTCACATCCATCGACTTTCTCCACGCGACTTACACACCGCACAGTGCACCTGTACCAAGCCCGTCAACTCCGAGCACCCTCAATGGTACTTACTAACTATCCCTGTCTACAATCACTGACCCCACATCATGTAGATCCGCACTCAGACCCACAAGGGTCACCTCTGCACACATCCCCGACCACCAGCAGCGCGCGACCAACTGACGATGCCACATCCCCGATCAATGCTCCGGACGCAAATGCCACAAGCACTCCCAACAGCTCCCCATCAGACGCAGCACCGGGCCAGGTGAGTGTAATCCCATCATGAAAGGCGCAGCAATGGCCCACAAACGCGGTTAAACGTCAAACAGCCACTAACTCCTACCGTCGACAGAAGAGACTCGGACCTGACGATGGTTGCTCCTGCCCCCTCCCCTGCCCCAGTTGATATAGGCAACATAGACGTCATCGACGAACCGAGCCAACCCAACACAGGTGGGATACACAGGAATGACGCAAACCCAATGCCAATACTCAACACCGCCGCAACGACCCCAAGCGATGCAGAGGCAACTCTCCCCAGCCAGAATGACCCCGTGTACGTACGGACACCCCACACACCACGTCAACAAGCACTGATACCGGTGTAGCGACCTCGTTGGCACGATACTACCTACTATCAACACAGGTCCAATGGATCCGGGACCTGGGGATGCCAACGCAGATGCCAGCAAGAAATGAAAGAGCAACAACAAGGTGCCACCCATGGCTCCGACCAAGAAACAAAAGTCCTTGGGCACGCCGGCCATACCAACACAGACAAACTCAATCAGGTATGTGCTAACAACACTATTTTCATCATGATGACAGTAACCATGATTCCAGGAATATCTGCATGTGGCACTGGAACCAGCTCCAGCCAGGAGGTCAAGGTATTGCCAGTGCTGCTCACTTCGACGCATACTACAAGGCCCTATCGGACGCCGAAAAGGAGGTACATGAACCATTTTTCAATGCAACACCACCCACTAATACACGGAAAGCCCTTCAGAAAACAGATGTACATCAGGCGCGGTGTCACGGTGAGTTTCCGTGGACTGCGTATTTTCTCTTGTGTTATCCTAATAACAATCCCCTTGGACCAGAGGAAGGCAAATGCGGCGACGAGCAAAGGAACCACTACATTGACCAGTTCTTGATCGCAGCATGGCCATAGTCTCTTTGGCATTTGCCGGTGTTCTTGGTGGATATGGGCTCTGCATTGCGTCAATAACAATTGTTTTGGTATAGTGAAGTAGATAAAAAAATGTATTATTATTGCTGTGAATCGAAATGCAATCGAATGTGTCAATTATCGTAGATCTGGATTGATTCCATTCAATTAATTATGAGTGAAATTTACTGCCAAGTGAGCGTGAAATTTTGATTCCTGTCGATTATTGTCGATCTCCGTAGCACTAATCACTAGCAATAGAAAAAAAACATAGATGATCAAATTTGATCTAGTATACTTCACATTTTATCAAATGTTCGATTTGGGTAGATAGCATCTCAGATAATCTATATTAATCGACCCCGATATATGGACTTCCGACTGGGATTGATCAATGAAGTCTGCAGTCCAAGAAATTTAATACATTGCTCTGATGCATGCAACAGGGAATAGTTACCTTGCTATTATTCTTGTTTGTCAGTCACCACCACCTGATAAACATCTTCTGTGGGACTGTCTTCCTTTGGGAATCTCAACTATGCCGGTACGCTCGGATCTTCGGGATGCTGGGCAAAGGGTCCCACAGTAGCGGACCCTACTGTGGGGAGCATATGAGTATGGAAAGTACAGCTTGCCCCCAAAAGGGAATATGCTGCCATGTGCATCCTGTGGGAGTCTAGGCTGGCTATTGCCGAGCGAGAAGTACCCCCTCCCTCCCCACTCGTCATGTCCCCCATTCTGCAACCAGTCTATTAAGGGTTGCGCCTTGCCGCGATGCCGCTGGTGGCTGAGATGTGGCCTATATGCTCGCCGGTGTTGCGCCGCACGTGCCAACTCCCTTGATAGGTCATAAGACTGGTAGTACTCTAAGTGTAATCGGATGGGGTAGCAGTCAGGGCAGCGGTAAGCCCCCTGACGAGAACTTTCACAGGTTCAAAACCACTGCCTCCCGCTTTTCCTTACTGGCCCCTGATCTGACCATCCAGGCCCCTATCTTTGGAGACGGGTGACTGACAGCTGTATTAAGCCGGCCGATGGCCTGATCGCCCTTCACTCGGACATAGTCTTCGATAGATGCCCCCTACGGGGCATTGATCGCTCCAGATGTCACTGACCTTTCCAATTTTTGTCTGACTTTTCATTCAAACCACCAACCCTCGATTTTGCAGCTGTTGCATATGTTGCATATGACAAAGTGGGGATGGGCATGTAATTTGATGGTGGGCAATTCAAATACAATAGGGATGAAAGGTAAAATGTTCTTTGAAGATAGGTAAAGGTAGATCAGACAGATCAAGCAGAGGGGTCTTTTGTTGGTGTATGGGCACATCCCTCATGTTCTTGTATAGAACAACAGTATATTTGAAAACCTGGTTCTATCATTATGATGTTAGTCAAACTGTATAGAATATTTAAACAGATTACATACATCAAAGTGCCTATGCCACCAAGGTACACATCAATAATTCAGGTTTTAGAAGTACCAAGATGTTGCCGGGGGCTCCGAGGCACAAAATTAATCCATTATTGTCTCATTATTGACTTTTTTCAAGGGGGGGGTTTCAAAGTTGGACATTATTTGTTCATTTTTATTTTATTAGTTTTCACATTATCACAAGATTTACACCAAAATCAGGCTTAATGGACATTTTAATGGGTCTAATCAGGGACCCAAATAAGGGAACTTTGAAAGACCCTATTCTTGTTGAATATCTTATGAAGATTGAGACTCACTAGGTGGACTCATTGGCATACATGAGGGTAAAGACAAAGAAAGGTAGAGGAAGAAACAAATAACAGATAATGTTGTAACAAATTATATATGAATTAAATTCTATAGATTCACATAACTATCCTTGTTCAATTTTTAACAAAATTAAATTTTTAATTAAATTAACAAAAACAAAATTATTTGATTGGATGGAACAACATTTAATGGACAGTGCCATAAGAGCAATAAAGCAGCTGAACTTTATGTCCAATCTCGGTCTCAAGCCCATGTACAGTGCGATGGAATGTATACACCCGATGGTGTGCAATAGCATCGTAGTTGTATGATGACTGGTATTTTATTGTTCCAGTTTGCATGTCGTCCAATTTTTCGTGTCACTTACTTTCCACATGTCGACGGCATTGTTGTCTTGAATTCGGCTCCTTTACCTTGTCTCTCAATTGTCACTGGCTTCCCTGACACCTCTTACTCCCCACCTATTTGACTTGGACATAGTTGGAGTTGTCTTTGTATTTCTGCTCAATATGATGCACTTGTTTCCCCTTTTCTTTGCGTGATTGCCCTGAAGATAGATGTAGTTAACCCACCTCAGGGAGCCCACTGGAGCCAATTCAACAATAAGTGGATGAGTTAGCACTTCAATTCCAATCAAATCTTGACAACTGTATTAATGAGTCCACAATCAAAGTAGATGTCAAAACAAGTGGCTAAAGGACATAAAAATGGTACACCAGACCATTGATAGGAAGGTGATTGAAGTCATGAACATGATCAAGTTCATGATGAAAAAGGCAGAAAGAAACTGATACAAGCTAGGTCTGTAAAAGGGGCAGCAGAAATGGTAGAGCATCAATAAAGTAATAACTTCAAATAAAAATGAGTTTCCATAATTATGTATTTATTTTTACAGCACATTGCCAATCTGTCCCAACCTGAGGTGGGGGTAGGAAGATGCAAAACCTGTCCAATAAGCACTGGTGTTGCAACATTTTTGAAAAAGGTGTCCAAAGGTTCAAACTCATAGACAAAAGATATAAGGCAAGCATGTAAGATTCTTCATCAAGATGAGACATACAAAGCAACATGTATTTGGATAGCACCAACACATAGATCCTACCTACTTAGCAGAACACTGATTTAAAGACCTCTAGAGTTGGTACAGCATGATCTCAGGTTGAAGGTGTTTGTTGGTGTTATGACCTCAATGGGTTGTTCTGCACTAGGCACTGTGATTGATAGGGTTCAGGCTCAAGCTCAAAAGCTTTGTAGTCAACTCTGATAAGAGTTGAGGCAAAGGGTTTGAGAAGGCGGGTTACTTGGGTTGTTGCTGCACAGGCTAAGGAGTGAGCAAACACCAAGTCTTGTTGAGAATCAATCAAAGACTAGCTAAGGAGTACAAGCTAGTCTACTACTCTACTTATATTCATACAGACTGTGATTTTCTTGTGCTATTTTCTATGATGCATAAGTGCCAGCACAGACAGAGTCTTTCACTGGCACAGTGAGCTGGCAGCCTGCCCATGAGTTATGAGTCACTTTGCCCAATTTAGAAATGCTTACATGGTGTGTCACATGATCGTGACATATGCCCCCTCTTGCCTTGTTTGTCCCAAATGACCCTATTCATTGTTGTTAGTCTACTTCTTCCAATCAATGTGATTGTTGTCTGATATCTCGCTGAGCTCACATGCAGCAGTAAGCACCAAGTGAGGGGCATGCAGTGTTGACACAGGGTACTGGGTCTGATATGCATGTGGCGAGAGTTGCCATTTCTTCTTGTCATCCCAGTCACATGGGGAGTGGGTGCAGATGGCAATATGATTTGTGACACTGGCATGTTTGCTGTCCAGATGTTTGTGGTTCAGGGTTGCAGTCCCTCCACTTGCAAAAGGTGTGCCAATGTTTGATTTTAATTTTGGTTTAGGTCTAACTTTAAATTTCTTAGGTGAACACACCCAGGTGGACAATTATCTTTAATTGGAAGCTGAGAAAGGTCCTATCTATCTATTCTGTTGAAAATATATGAATTAATGAAGATATATATATAACACAGGAATAAACATTGATACAGTTAATTGATCAACTAACTACAAGACTAAACAAAATAATAAGACAAATTTTTTAATGATTTAATTTTAATAAAATACATTTATAATTAATACCAATTAATATATTATTATTATTATTAATTAAGAGAAATAACATATATTCTAAGTATTCTTTATAGTTTTACTCTTATCTGATTAAAAATGTTTAATATTATTTGAAGAATTATTTAAATATTTAAACCTTAAGTAAGTCACTTAATAAATATATTGTATGTAATAAAATAAAGATAATTTATTGATTTTAATAATATTATTAAACATTTAAGTTAATGCATTCAATTCAGAAATTAGCTTAAGAGGACAGCTTATTGGAAGAGGGATACAAAAATCTCTCTATTGATCACAGGTATGTTTTTTTTCATCTGATTAACTTAAACTCTACTAATAGCTATTTAGTTCTAGGTCAGGTATAACTTTGACAGTAAAGCTACCGTTGTGTCATTACACCCCCAGACAAATGAGGTGTCCTGAGGTTAAGCTGATAGTGACTCAATGGTGGCTGCACTGAAACTGGAAATGAGTCTAAAATTGTTGGTTTCATGTAGTATTTTGTGATAATAAAATTGGTTGAATGCTGAGTCCATTCCCTTTATGGATAGCCCCTGTCATAAATATGGTGCTAAGATTTACCTGGGAGCCACTGAACTTGGGATGGAGCAGCACACAAAAAATACGGATGTTTGGATGCAGCACACATCATTGGCAGTGCTGTCAAGTGACTAGTGAATGATGGCCAAAGTATCCTGGGGTTCAACTGGTGTCCATCCTTTGGACAGTATGGGGACTCTACTTGATCACTAAGGGACCATCGCCACCAGCTATTGCACTTCAGTCCCCAATGTGCAGGGACTGGATCTCAAGGGTCACATTTGAGCGTGCATGAAATAATGGTCTATGAGAACCCAGTGGTGGCATGAGATGCACACAGGATGAGGCACTAAATGGCCTCGATATTCACTGTGCATGTCCCTATGAGTCATTGCCCCCCCCAGACATGGTGACATGTTTCATGTTTCACCCTAGTGGTGGCATGAGACACACAGGACGAGGCACCAAATAGCCTCGATATTCACCATGCACGTCCCTATGAGTCGCTGAGTCCCCCCCCCAGACATGGTGACATGTTTCACCCTGGGACTGGGTATGGGTGTTCCCATGCAACCACTAAATCAGCCTGAGGGATCCTTTCTGTTTACCAGCAGCCCAAAAGATTTTTTTGCACGTAACAAATCAAGTGATATTGATATTTTTCAAAAAAAACATTGTCAAGACACTAGACTACTAATTAAAGGATCCCGATAATTCCCTGCATAGACCCTATTGCACTGCTAGTGTGTGGTTGTACGACTTCATTGTCATCACCAGTGCCTGCCAGTTCATTGAAATTGGTGAGGAATGGATTCAGGATAGGGATTGGCTTGAACTTCTTGCAGCCTTGTCGGAGCGTCTCTTCAATGTACCTGTCATAATAACCCTTTGCATCAGCAATAGAAAAGGAATTGACATTAAGGAAGCTTACTTTGTCCATCCAGGTGAAGTCCATGACATTCTGAGCTGGTTTTGCTGCATGCGAGAAGCAAACCACTTCTCGACCATCGACCAGAAGTCATTCCTGTTGAGATGGGGCAGTGAATTGCCAGTATGCTTGTGCTTCTTGCTGTTGTGTTGGGATGTGATGCCCAACATGGCGCTGGATGGTTGTGAAATGTCCTCATCTGGGCCGTCTGGTTGAGTGCTTCTGCTTCAGCTTGTGTTTGGGGTCTCCTCGTCATCTTCTTGAAATTCATCTTTGCCTGCTTTTTTTTGGTCTAAAATGAGTGGGTTCTCCTTAGCGAATGGGTGCTGTAGATACAAAGGGGTCAATAGACAGTAGTAGTTTCAATGGGGTATGCACCAACAAAGTGGTGTGAACAATGAAAGGACACCCAAGTAGCACTTGGCTGGACAAAGATGAGGGGAACCGATTGGTGAGGTTGATGACAAAGTCGTCAAGTGTTAAAGTATTGGAACCAATGACACTATCACGCAGCTGTGAACTAAGTCAGTAATTGTCCGAAATAGATACCGTGCTGCTTACCATCTCCTGGTATGTGTTTCACAAGCTTGAGCAAGTGCACCGGATGATGGTCCCAAGAAGTCGTTGACAAGCCAAGTTACCAAATATATGGAAGAAGCAAAGGTCCCTTTGCCTCTCACAGATCCTGATCTAAACACAAAGTCAGTGAAACATGAGGTTGTCCATGTGCTTGGGTCCAAAAGACTTACCTCAACATCAATGCTCATTTGGGTATAACGCACCTGGTTGGGATCAAGAAGCAACTCCCCAGAAACAAGATGGATATTCACCTTAGATACTAGTCAGCAGATAGATAAAATATAAAATAAGGGAATACCTTCTGTTCTGGTGTGAAAGCGAATGTCTCCTCAAGGTGAGTGTGGACATTGGACATAATCGTGTGATCAGAACGGCAGGCAGGCTTTGGAGATGGCACAACACTCTTTGAGTATCGCATACATGAGTCCAGTCTGGTAGACAGCGAGTTGCACATGTCCCTTCACCATACCTGGCGCTATCTGGTTGCTTGTTGGTGACCAGGTTAACACACTTTTGAGGACCACATACCTTTGGAATGGAGTGAAGGCTACTTCTATAGTCTTTGTCTGTTGCCAAAAACCCCATGGACTGGGCAACAGCTTCGATGAAGGCACTACTAATTGAGGGATCACCTCCGAGTCCATGACCTCCCAAACCAGTGTCAATGTCTTGGTAGTCTGTAGGATCATAGCCTGGCTGCTCATAACCCAACTGTTCTGGAAGGTTGAGCAGGGAGGTTAATGCCTGAGGCTGTGGCTGGGCAGGAGGTAGCATAGGATCTAAAAGTGTGATGGAGTATTGGTTACTGTACCAGTTTGACAAAGTGTGGCACAGTACTCACAACTTGAACTTCTGCTAGATGTGGTGAGAGATGAGTGGTCCATACCCATACCACAGGTTGGGGTCCTCAGGCTTTGGGGAGCTTGAGTGTTATGGAAATGGTTCATGGGAGAGGTGGAATGTTCCCTGTTGAGGGACGACACCATAGAAGGAGTGGAGGGGAAGAAGGTGCTCATTGAAGACCAAGTTGTTTGCTGGCAACTGACACCCAGTGGGAAGTCTGTCAATTAGGGCGATTATGTACGAGACGCGTCCATATGATAATTCATTTTCGATTTTATTTCACTTCAATATACCCTCGATTTGTGCTATCTTGTCTAAGGTGAGATTAATCGGGCACCATACTTAGACTATCAATCGACTCTATATGCGTGCCAGTGTATTTGTGGGAAGGAACTGCCAGCGCGTACTGTGGCCCGATTATATCAAGTTCCCTCATGCCTAGTCGAAAGAATGCCCGCCATCAGCGCATCTTGGATATGCATCTAGGCGACTATCTTCGCACTATTAATCATGATATTACACGTTCAGGGTCGATGTCTTCGAGGCTTGCTTCGAGGCGGAGCTCACTGGCACCGACTGAGGGACTACAATCTCGGACACTGGCACGCGAACAGGTATTGTACATAATGGTGACCCACTTGGACTCGAAATGACTCTATATTCATAGCCTCCCTCAGTCTCTCCTCCTCAGGAACCCAACATGTCAATGGAAGAAGATCCTTACACTGGTGCTTCCGGTGCTTCTGGTGGCGATACTCAGGAACCACGCGTCGCTATCGAAGAGAATTCTGCTGGACCAGCAAATCCTGAGACGCGCGAGTATGAGCCTGTCATGCCAATGGAAGAAGATCCCTACGCCGGCGCTCCTGGGACTGACGGCGATTCTCAGGAACCCTACACTGCTGTCGAAGAAGACTCGGAGAACTCTGATAGACCAGCAAACCTTGAGACACGCGAGCACTTGGGGACGGATGGCCTCGACCAGGAAGCCATCCAGCCGGATCCTATTGAGCCCAGCGAGTTTGACATAGGCTCCGACCACCCGATTATACTCCCAGACCTGCAGACGACACAGCATTTCATCGACGCTCTGAGGACAGCTGTTCTTGAGGATACTGGGATGGAACTCGACGACATCGAGCAACTGCGAAGTCCAGAACCAGAGCATGTTCTAGAGGATCCGTCCCCTCTCCTGCGCTCACTAAGGCACTTCATCAATAACTCGTCTGCCTCTTGGGATCACTACGACACTACGCGGTGCATTGAGCTCCTGAATAACCCTGACGGCGCCTTTCTGTCGTACGATCAGGTGAAGCGGCGACTTCGATGGCTTTCAGGTGTTGTACCCATCGAACATGACATGTGCCCCAACTCCTGCATTGCGTAGACTGGGCCTTATGGGCTTCTTGAGTCGTGTCCGCGTTGTGGCACCTCCCGGTATATCCCTGGTACTAGAAAGTCACGCAAACGCTTCTCTACGATCCCGATCGGGCCTGTGATACAGGCATTCTACGCTTCTCCGGCGACAGCAAAGCTCATGCACTACTTAGAGGAGAAACTAGCCGAGAACCTAGCTCATGTACATCACAACTCTGGTAGACTCGATGTGTACAACGACACAGCCTGCGGAAAGGCTCTATTGGACGCATGGAGCCTCAGGCGACTTCAAGAGGACGGACGTCGCGCTGCAGTTCTCAATTGATGGCGCTCAGCTTCGTCGCGACCAGCCTTCGGAAGCCTGGGTGTTTGTGTGGATCATTCATAATCTCCCACCCGACATGCGCTACACTAAGGCATTTGTTATCCCTGGCACCATTGTTCCTGGTCCCAAAAAGCCTGGGGATCTGGACTCAGTTTCTATTCCCTTAGTTGTATCATGTCGCCGCCCTCCAGCGTGAGGGTCTCATGGTATACGACGCACACTTGGGCACAGTTGTGCCTCGCTCAGTCCCTTGCAGTTATTTTCGGAACTGCTGACAGCCTCGGCAGTGCTGCGATGTCGGGCATGGTTGGCCATAGCGGAAAGTACGGCTGTCGACTATACTGTGATATGCCCAGTCAGTCGCCGCTATGGCGATGGCCATTACTATCCTGCAATGAGCTGTCCTCTTGGTGATTATGAAGTTCCAGGTTGCTGTCACACCAACATCTCAAACGAGGACCTCCGTTTGTATCAGGATGACCTACCATGGAAGTATGATGTCAACATGCGATATCTGCTGGCTTCTCGCACTCACGCGGACTATCGGACGCAACATCTAGGACTTTGGTATTTGCAAACAGACACTTTTCAGCGGCCTGCCCCACCAACCGTTGCCTGTGCCAAGTAACTTCACTATGGACATAATGCATTTGACCACCCTGAACGACCCTGACTTATTTATCAAGCTTTTTACTGGGAAGATCGACGTCTATGAGCCTGATGATAGGTCCACTTGGGACTGGGCCGTGTTTCATGGAAACAATCGTCTCTGGAACGCTCATGGGGAAACGGTGCCCATGTCTGTCCCATTCATCCTGTCGTCTTTTGGGCGCACACCTCGGAACCTGGCAAAGAAAATCAACTCTGGGTATAAGGCTTGGGAGCACCAGATATATCTATATGGCTTGGGCCCGGTACTTTTCCGCCACATCCTTCCACGAAAATATTGGCTGAACTTTTGCAAAGTGGTTTCTGGAATCCGCTTACTTCAGCGACACACTATCACGCACGAAGAGCTGCTCAAAGGACATTCTGAGCTGATGGAGTTCGTTAATGAGTTCGAGGCACTGTACTATCAGCGTATGGAGTCCCGAATCCACTTCGTCCGACACAGCGTGCACCTGCTCACGCACATCGCACCTGAGACTGTTCGCGCTGGGTCCCTCTCTTGCTCTGCTCAGTGGACTCTGGAGACAGCTATAAGGAATTTAGGATGAGAGATCCGGACCGCGATCTCTATGCCAATCTCACCCAGCGTGCGATCCTTCGTGCGCAGGTAAATTCGGTGCACGCTCGTTTCCCTAGTGTGAAGATCGACATCCGCGGATCATCAAACCCTTCGCTGCCAAAAAATGCTCTCGAGTTCGAAGATAATCCAGGCTATGCGTTCCTGCCTCGTCGTGAAGAACACCCCACCCCCTTGAACGATGACGAAGCTGAAGCGCTCAGGATCTATTGGCTTGAACAAGGATGGCCTAACTTAGACTCTTGGAGTGGTTCTGTCTGTCGTTGGGCTAAGCTACAGTTACCGAATGGACAAAGAGCGCGATGTGTATGGTTTGAAGATGGATCTGCAGCGACACTTCGTCGTACATTGTGTGTTGAGGTGATCTGCGCATTCGTCTTTCTTGGATGTTGGCTGACTAAAACAGCAACAAAGATTATTTGCGACGGTGAGATGCACATAGTCGATGTGCAGTTTTATTTCTGCATGTGATTTGGCGATGTTCGGTACCCTTTGGCCATTGCACGCCTCTTTTCCCAGCCAGACGCGGAGATCCTGCAAGACTCAAGTGATACCGTTCATCTTTGTGATTCCCTTCTGGGTCGCGAAGGACTGTGCGTGCTACACATCAGTACGATCTGCTCTGTCGTGTGCATGTTTCCAGAGTTGGAAGTCTCCGAACTGGGACAAATCGCAGACACCGGGAAGTTCGCGCTCATGCGACATCCCCACCTCGAAATGGCGCGATTCTCGGACGAGGAAGTCGATGACGAAAATGATTCATTGCTTCATACAGATTGAACATGTACTATTATAATCGATCAATTAACGTTCCCTGATCCTTGTGGTGTCTGCAATACTGAGACGAATCTGTGTTGGTCCGAAGCGCAGAGAGTAATACTGCTACAAAAGGGAAGATGCAGGATTTAGCAGGTGACAAGTTCCGAAAGCGAAAAGTGCAGGCAAGACAAATCCCGTAGACAAGACGGGGCCCACGGGCAACTCTTGGGTTTGGCGCGAACGCGAGGGAAGAAGAAATAAATTCCTGTGTATGACGCAACGACTCGGAAGATATGAGGCATATGAAAGTTGTTACCCAAGAGGACCAAGACAAAGGAAAGGGAGAAAATAGTAGCCTGAGGACGAGTCTGAGAGCGACATCGAGGCAATTGATTAGCACAATTGGCACGAGAAAAGGGATGGGGGACCGGAGAATATTCGGCCGGTTGGATAAGAACGCCTTGCAAATGGAACTCATACATTCGTACGACTCTACCATGTCCACCCTCTTCTTTCCCAACGCTGGCCCCGACATGTCTGCACCAGGGGATCACGTATCCCAATGCTATGACCAACCAGGTTTATGGCAGTTTAACCCCACGCCGGACACTGACCCAAGCTTCCAACAAAGACCCCATACCGGAATAGGAAGCCAAGTACGTGATAAAGACAGCGCATATACACGTTGCCAGTCTGAGCTTGAGTCATCGACTCCCCAAGTCATTTCAGAGTCCCGGGCCAGATATTTCTGAGATCGTCGCACGCGCTTCCGAGCAGGCGTTAGATAAGAACGTCTTCCATGCCCGTGTGAAGTGGGCTGCCAGTCAACAACAAATGGAAAATGCCAAGCTAAAGGATCTCGTCGCAAGCCAAACGAAAGAACTTGAAGAGCTACGATTGCAGATGACCGCATACAAGTGCCTAACATCTCCAAGTGATGCTCATTACTGACGATTTGTTCATAGGGATATGATTGGACTGTTCGCGATGGAGTACAAGGAACTGAAGGGTGCCAGTGGGGACGAAGAACCCTTGTCGGTGGTGACCGCAGCTCTTCGGCCGGCACCGAACCCCAGAAATAGAGCTGACTACCCAGCGGTCCCATTTTGGATGAGAGACGAATACGCTCAGAGCCTCCGAGGTGCTAATAAAGGAGAAACGAATGGAGAAGCGAAGTCCATGGAACTGGCGGCAAGACGAGGGTGCCTGCCAAATGACCCCATTGACCAAGCCGTTGACAACAGTAAAAGCAGCGCGTTTTTACACAACACAGATGTCACCCAGATCAGCAAAGAGGCCCTCATGCACTTGAGTTGGAGGGTGCGAATGCTCTGGATTTCACTCAACAGGAGAAAGCTGGCACCTCCGACATTCGGTGGCATCACAGCTCCGGCCTGGGACTACTACTCACGAACCCTACTCAATGATCCCAAACTCGAATTCCTACTCCTGTGCGATGATACCGAGTGGAAACTTCGGCTATGGTCCACCAAGGCGTATTCGTGTTGGAGCGGTGCCCACGGTGTTCGGGAGAAGAAGACCACCAGTGTAAAACAAGAACCGACGCGACCCCTTGCGGGACCCAGTGACCTTGTCAACATCGACGACGAAGATTTGATTCACATGGGCCCAGACAACGAAGCGAATGACCCGGATGACATCATGGGTGAAATGCATAACGAGGATGTGTCTCCGGATACAACGCACAGTGACAACGTTAACTCTGTCATTGTGCCTGACAACAAAGTACGTCTGCCATCCTACACCCACAGACAGTTCTACCCATTGATTTACAGGCCCAGCGACCCTTTACTCCACGAGTCTCGGCCATAGTGGACCCATTGTAACGTCCCTATTGCAAACCTGCGCCATTTCGCTCATTCTTTTCAGTGCGCCGGCATCCGCGTTGTCATCCTCTACATCGGGGAGCTCACACGGTAGTCCTTTTCTTCCTGCGTAGGTGTCCGCTCACCATGTTGTCTCAGAAACAGGAACCGAGGCCCGTACAACCAACTCAACCGAAACACGACCGCAAAGACAAGACGACACTACGAATACACCCTCTGCTAGTCAACTGATTGCGGCGATGACAGAGGTGCATACGATCATGATAACCCCACCCGCGAGTTTGAATTAACGACATGATTTCAGACTCCACCACCAGCAGCTAACACCACACCAACAGCGTCGAGCGACACAACCAAATCAACGTCGATGCGACCCAAGCCAAGACCCAAGCTCATGATCACCCTACCCCCACGTTCAAGCTTGACTTTAACAGCTCCAGCACATACTGCGGGTGTCGATGCTGCGGATCCCCTTTCACCCGCCGATGCGACCTCCGGTCTCACTCTGTCTGTACCCGGTGAACGCGAGGCCGCAACATCGCCCACTCGAGGCAACCTACGCCTCGAGCGAGCCAGGGTTGGTCAGGACGGCAACTCGAAGAGGAAGAACGACATCAAGACTCCCGCTGCTGCGGTCCTCAAAAGACAGAAGGTATCAAACACACCTGCGGAACCCACGCATACGAATTCCATCAGGTACGCGTCCATTGTAGTCTTTACAAGGTTCTCACGCTCTACATAGAAACATTTGCATGCGTCAATGGAACGAGAAACAGCCGGGTGGGCAAGGACTCGCGTCTGATTTCGACGCACACTTCAAGTCGCTCACGGATGCAGAGAAAGAGGTACGTTGGTCAGGGTCGTCTAGAAGACAAATGACTAACTTGTAACACAACGCAAGCCCTTTCGACAGGAGATGCTTTCTATACACGGAGCGGCGGTGAGTTCTTCCTATACCCACGCATCTCAGCACACTAACACCCTAGCCATCCCAGACTCGGAGAAAGGCAAAGACAGCCGCCACGAAGACCAGTGAAGTAGCAACCGGCGCAGCTTAACTCAATGCGCTCGCCCATCGGACTCAAATTCAACCTCTGTACTCTCCCCGGCAACGGTTGTGTTTTTCTTGAAAGTGCGAGGCCGCGGTACATGTGTATGGCATAATCGAGAGGAATCGAAGGGTTGTGGGTCTCAATCGTGTACAATTGTCTGGTATCGACATGCATCGACAAATACATTATAGGCTGTGGCATATGGCTTTCGGAGCTATCGTTGGGAATCAAGGATCGAATATGTCGAACGTAGGAAAATCGTGTCATCTCAACATGTATCGACTAAAATATAATGATCAAGTTGGTTCGTGACGCATAAAGATGCTCTAGCCCCGAAAACCACACTTCTTGATCAATTGTTATATATTTCTTATCGTTTCACTCATCCAGCATCGAAACCAATTGTTTTTGAATCGTTTTGATCTAGTATATGGACCTTATACTCGATCAAACTATTTTATTCGACACCCTCGACAAAAACATATATTAATTGACTATAATAGACGGACTTCCCACTGGGACTGACAGGTTGGGTCTGGTTTTATTCAAGATGTGAGGCTGTGAGGAGCAGAGTGGTCATTTTTATTTATTCTTTGCTTGGGCAGCACCACCCTTGTCAGACCCTCAGATAAATTATCAATTGGCAACATGATAAAGGCACATGCACATGGTGGCCAATGACTCAGAAATGGAGGCTTAGGGCCACAGTGCAAACAACAGTGGGTCATGGAAGTACAGATACAGATCAGCTTGACAAACCACCCCTTCCTCTGCTGGTACCTCATTCTCTTTCCAGTAAACCACTCCCACTTGGATTGGTTTGCTTACATGAATCAACCTCTTGCACCACTCATGATCGCTGAGTTAAAGTCAAGCGACGCAACATCAATGGGGAAACGGTACTGATTGAAGTCTGCTGTGTTGTGCATCTGGGGGGTATTCAGTAACAAATCTTTTGGGATGGTGTGCACAACGACTGCCCATGTTTGATTGGTTGCCTGCTGTTCTTGATAAATGACCTCCGATCCCGATGTGACACAGTGGTGTCCATGGCATTGATGCTGGATGTTTGTGCTGCACAAAATATGCTATACAAAAGTCAGAATGTGTCAATCTCTGATTAAAGGTCACTGACCACAATGTCCACCGCTGCCCAGTTGTTGCTGACAGTGATCCCTGGCACTCAGTAAGGCCCAACACATCCAGCAACATCTGCTTGCTGTAGTAGGATGGCATCTGGCTTTGGATATCGTGGTGTTCTGGTCACATCTGAGGAGACAACAATTTCATGGACATGTCCCAAGGCAGGTGGTCTCGTACTGCCCGCAAACAGAGAAAACAATACCCAATCACCTAGGTGAGAAACATCACCATTTAGCAATGTCATGGATGTGGCCGCAAAGTAAGCTGAAGATGGTGATGGTGAAAGTGAAAGTGAAGGTGGAAATGTGGGGAAATGGCAGGCCATGATTGTATGGCCATATGGACGCAGAGCTTGTTTGTCAAGGACACAGGTGCCTTCATGACTGTCAGACATCTGTTCACTCAAGAAAAGCATTAGACTTACCAAAACGTGAATTTATGCAGACAGAAGGGCCTGCGTAGCTAGGTGCAGGCAAGTGCTGATTGAGTAGCATTTGTGGTGCCACAGAGGTGATCTGCTGCCAGATGCCAGCCCCAACAAACAATCCTGTGCCCACATTGCCAAGGTTTGAATGTGCTGAGCCAAAAGCCTCCAGGTACTTCTGAGATTTTTTGTTATCACAGAATAGATGTGGCCCACCACTGAGGAGATGCCAGACTTGACTGTAGTGCGCAAATGCAATAGGGATGTCCTGAGAGGGTGCACAACAATTTGAATGCACGCTCTTGCTCTGAATAATGGTGTTATAAGACTCAAAAGTCTCTGTGGCGAAGAGAACTGCAGGCCCAAAGTGTCAAATGTGGGAAGGGAGGTGAAGAATAAAGTGGAATTTTGGTTTATTGAACCAGTGAGGGGTCCAGCAGATAACGTGAAAGAGAAATTCTGTGATTGCATCCTCAAGACAGGCCTGAAAAAAAATCAACATTTGTGAGACATGAAGGACACTGAGTGTCTGTAGGACACACAATATATTTGTCGATATCTGCAATTGAAGGTTGCCAGATAAGGGGGACCAAGTTACTTAGCGAGACCCATGCATTGAAGCACACTGTAGGCACCAAGTCATACAACACATAGGGGGCAACCTGAGCAATTATGTGGAAGTCCCAACCAGTAAGAGAGCCAGTGTACTGTACAAGTGTATGCCCTGAAAGTTGTTGCCCAAGCTGAAGACCAGAAATATTGAGCGAGTTCAAGCATGTCTTGAGTACCTCCTTCTCCCGGGGATTACTTCCAAGCCGGTGGTGTACCACATCACGCCAGAAGTACTTAACAAACCTGAGGAGAACTGTGTGTAGGATTTCAACTAGGGTTTCTGCATGAGGATCAAGACATAGTGTGTTCATATTTGAGATATGCACAACACAGATACCCGCCATATGGGGCTCAGCATATTCATATTTGCTGGCAGTATCACTCTGAAGTTATCGAGGGTGACCTGCTTCTCACACTTGTTACTTATATCCTTGTACAAGTGGTGTATCTGTTCAAGAAATGTCTCCAAGAAAGTATCCTTGATGCCACTATCGGAATCTGGGGCATTTGTTGGACTGAGGGGTCAGGGATTGTTTGCTCTCTGATTGCTCTTCAGTGTCTGAAAACCGAACTGCTCAGTTGTTTCCATAAACCCAGCACTCTTGGGTAAAGGACCAGGAGATTCTCTTCTTCGTGAAGGATCTGCAAAGGATAGCCCAATCTAGCTTTCAAACCTTTCAGATGTGAGGAAAGACTTCTTCAAAGTTGTGGATTGTGAGGCACTTCTGGGTAACAATGTGTACCTACAGGAAATGACTGTCAGGACTGGTGACAGGCTGCTTGTTGAAAGTGGCGTAGATGAGGTTGTCATTGAGGGAAAAGTAGGGGTCAAAGAGGTATATAGGGATACGATCTTTTTCATCAGGGGTGAGGTCTCTTTTCTCACTCATTCACTGGGGGTTTTAGTGTAACAGGTAGTGTTTGAAAGTTCAGTCCATAGGACTGCAAAATAACTGCAAACTGAACTGAACTGGATGCAGTTCAAACTGGACCGTCAGTTAAGGCTCTTTGATTTTTGGATTCTTTAAAAAACTGGTTAAATATGACCAGTTAGGACCAATTTAAACTGGTTTTTCACAGCCACACATTTTCTGATCGAAACACATCAATAAGTAAACAAATCGGCCAAGAATTGAGTGAGATATCATGAAAACCAGGTATCAATGCATGTTTAACTACATCAATACTTGGTTTTCCTGATATCTCACTCAATTCTCAGTAAAATTACTTAATTTTTGATGGGTTTTGATCGAGATTAGGATGTGAAAGTGTGAAAATGGGTGAATAACTGGTCTGAACTGGTCTGAAGAACTGGTTAAAAACCAGTTTTTAACTGAAACTGGTTAAAAACCAGTTTTTAACTGAAACTGGTTTGAACCGGTTTTGTAACCGGTTTTTTGCATTTAACCGGTTTACATCCGGCTTTTGGAATATTTCCTTTGATAGTAAACCGGTCCGGTTATCGGTTCGTCCCAAAAAGGCAATAAAACTGGACTGGACTGAACTTTCAAACACTAGTAACAGGGAGATGTTCCAACTGTCTTCCAGAGATGTCAACGAGTGACACTTGTGAGTACGAGTACTCGTCGGAAATCTCCGAAGACGTACTCGTACTCGACTTGTACTCGTGCTCACGAGTACTCGCCGAGTTTTCCGGACTGACACTCGTACTTGCACTGCGAGTACCCGTCTGAGCCGCGAGTGCGAGTACTCGTATTTGTTCGAGTTGCACGAGTACTCATGGGGTACATGGTTATTTAGGCACTACACTACTAAATTAGCTACAAATCATGTACTATTAGTAGTTTACAAAGCCCCCAGCGTAGAGCTGCCCCCCGCCATCACATCCGAGTCACTGCCGCCGCCTGTCGTGTTGTCGCTGCACCGCTGCTGCCATCTATCGCGTTGTTGTCGTTGTCGTCATTTGAGCTTGCATTGCCATCGTGTCGTCGCTCGCTGTTGATGTCGCTCGCCAAGGGGGTGGCGGAATGGGATTCCCGCACCGGAGGTTGGGTAGGGGGGGGGGGTCCACTTTCGGGAAAAAAAAAAGTTTGACATCGCAAAAGCAAGACGGGAGAGTAGATTCCCCGTCATGAAATAAGGAAATGATAAAAATTATTGTGTTAGTGACAACAACAGCACTATCTAGATATTCTACTACCCTCGCTGCCGTTGTCATCGGGATTCGGGGCAGCTGCAGGAGCGTCGCTATCCCCTTCATCGCTGCCGCTGCTGTCGTCGTTGGACCACACGGTTGGGGCAGCTGCAGTGGGATCGCTCGTAGTCGTCATAGGGGGTGCAAATGATAGGGGGCTGCGTGGGTGCGAGGGGCCGGTGCTAGTGCAGACCGCCCTCCGTGCCCGTGTCGTCGTCGTTGTTGGGGGTGTGTGTGTGACTGGCACTAGTGCGGAGTGCCCTCTGTCACGGCCCGTGTCGTCGTCATCGTCGCGGTCGGGGGTGCGTGCGGCAGGGTGGTGGATGGTCCCGTCGCCGAGGGTGAACGCGCCGGCACCGTTAACGAGGTGCCCTCCGTCGCAGCCCGTGTCAACATCGTCGTGGTCGTCATCATCATCCCGGGGATGCAGTAGGAGAGCTGACAGAGAGGGGGGAATGAAGGGGGGGTCGACTGGGAGCAAGGGTGAACGGAAAACAGAACGTACCGTTTGTGCCCAAACTCGGCACGGGGTCGGACGGACGGCGCAAGCCCCTGGCAGACGTGCTAGAGATCGGAGTGGACGACTCAGTCGGACTCGTTCTCCAGAATGCGCTGTAGAGAGTCTTGATAACCGTCTTTGCGCAGCTGAGAAAGGGGAGACCAACAGGCTTGACTGGATCTGTCGGTGGTTGCAGGCACGCACAGCCCGGGGCAGTGGGAGAGGTTGGTTGTGTAAAGGAAAGTGGTGGCCCTGTGGATTGACATCAGAGTGTTATAAGTTTGCATGTGCTCACTGAAATTGTTTTTTTCTTCGTGGCTTAAGGCAGGACGGTGAATGGAAGGTCGACTTAGACAAAAAAACAAGGTGCGAGGGTAAATATTTCTTCCCACGCCCAGAACAAACAATGGAAAACGGAGTAGTCCGAGTCGTAGTTGATCAAAGTTAGTACGTTAGTACTGTAACAAGATTATGTGTGAGTTATTTATTTCACTTGTGACTTTGACATTTCGTAGGCCCCGTCCAGGTGATGCTCTACGCAACCCGGACATCAAGACCCCCCTGACAACGACTTGGGAGACACACGCCCGAGCGCCCCCTCCACGCACCCTCGATGACGACGATGACGACGACGACGGGTTCTGTGATGGGGACACTTTTCTGCCGTTTCCAGGCCTGCGCACCCTCGACGGCGATGACGGCGATGGAACCACCTACCCACGTCGTCACCACGGCTGACGGCAATACAAAAGTTTCTTGTTTTTCTTTTTTTGCTTACAGCTTACCTTGAACCTTTGCAGGCCCACATTGTCCTCCACCTGTCGCCCACGTCCCCGATGATGGTGACCACGATGACAGGGACTGCGAAGTGGGCACCTGGCCGCACTGAGCTGTGCATGCCCCGACGATGACGAGACCGCGACGAGGGTGCTGTGGCAGTGGCGCTGTGCGTGCCTACATCGATGACTACGGTAGCGGCGGTGTCAGGACCACCCACCAACGCAGTCCCTGCCGCACGCACCCCTACGACGACGACGACACACGACGCAGGGCACTCCACACCGGTCCCAGCCCCGCGCGCACCCCGACGACACTGGCTGCATCGGAGAGGACTCCGCACCAGCGCCCTTCCCAGTGCCGGTCCCCTGCATCCCCGACAACAGCGATGGCGATGACACAAGCTGCGACGGAGGGCCATCCCGCCACTTGCTCCAGCCCCGCGCACGCTTCACGACTAGTAACGACGTCAACGGGACTACCTACTACCCGTTCGCGCTGCTGGCGATGACGACGACACGGGCTGCAGTGCAGGGCACTTCACGCCAGTTCTGGCTCTGCGCACTCACGCAGTCCTCTGCCGTGTGCATCCCCTACGACGACAACGACAACGACGAAGGGGGCGGGACAGTGACCCCGCTGCCGGCCAGCCTCAGCCTGCGGCGGCTCTAAACTGTGCGGCCCAACGACGAGGGTAGTAGTGACAGTTTATAGCATATCTAGAGTAGGGTTGTTGTATTGTAGTGCACCTCAATAAATCGTCTGATCTCGGCGTCGTCGCCATGAATAGTATTATTTTTTGAATAAAAGAAAAACATACGTGAGAGCAACATACCATAAAAGGAAGGTGGGTAGGGTGGGGTGGCCCACATGACTGAAATCGAAAAGATCGACCCACGGTATTTAATTTCAATCCCGCCACCCCCTTGTCGCTCGCGTTGTTGTTGTTGTTTGAGCCAGCCTTGCTGTCGTTTTGAACCGTTGTCGGTGTGTTGTCGTTGTTGCTGCCGCAGCCCACTCTGTCGTAGTTGTCGTTGGGATAGCTGTGACAGGCTGTCGTCGTCGTGTTTGGGACAGGGCGCTGGCGGTTTATGGTTGTCGCAAGCCTGTCATAGTCTTGAACGTTGAGCGTGGGAAGCCACCGTAGCCTGGGAAGCAACCTTTTCCACGTGCTCGGTGATTGCCAGTTTCGTACATGGCTGAAGAACTCCGACCAATCGAAGCCACGTGCACCGCCAACGACAAACTACCACTACGCCTCAAGTACGCCTCAAGTTCGCCAACGCAGCTTCGAGCTGCATGGACTCCAGCCATCATCCAGCACCCTGCCAACGCAGCCACGACTATGACACCAGCAACAGCAATGGGGTGAGGCAACGACGGTGACAGAACCACAACGGGCCAATGCCCATCGACCACCAACAACTGGACAATGCCCGTCGACCATGACTCGGACCACGGGTCTCGATTACGACAACGGGGGAATCCCCGTCGGCTTATGAAGGCGGGGCGATGGCCAACGATAGGGGACGACCACGACGACTCGGAGTCGATGATGGAACGACGCGACACACCAACAATGTGCCGACAACAACTCAGACAGCGGGACTGACACGGATTGCGAGCGCTGCAGTGGGGATTATACAAGTAGTTACTTACACAGTAGTACAGTACTGTAGTATTTACTTTTTGTGGGTAATAAAACAAATCTTTGCCAACCCGGCAAAATGGTCACGTGACCCACGAGTACCACGAGTACCGACAAGTACTCGTGTGATCAAAAATGGAAACTCGTACTCGCGTGTACTTGCAGGCACGAGTACTCGTCACAAACGAGTCACACTCGCGAGTACACTCGTTTGACAAGAACTCGTTGACATCTCTGCCGTCTTCTTTCCATAGGTAGAAGATCTGGTATGCAGGGCGGAGGATCGCTCGATTGGGTTGATTCGGCCTTTGCTGACGACAAATCCAATGGCACTCTTCAAAGATATTGAAATGGGTCAGGGTAGTTTTACTTCTCCACAAGAAGTTCTGGAAGTTCAACGGGCTTGAGGTAATGTCTCGTGCTTGGGTAAGGGATGACAAGCCAGGAGTAGGGTCTCTTGGGGATACATGTCGTACTGGAGACGACAGTGATGCTTGAGGACATCAAGCTCTCAGGGGGTTCTCGTGGGTCGCTGCTCAGAAACAAAGATTGTAACGCCGCCACTGGTGTTTAGTCCGACTTGGACAGCGAAAGGGCATTGACTACTCAGCTAAGGGCCTACATTAAGTCGTTGACTCGGATACACGGCCTCTTAGTGCACGTGATTGTCAATGGCACTAGGGCTAGATCCACTAGGCGCAATTGATGCTTGACTTGCTCTATAAGAGCTAGGTGAAGGAGGAGGCAGACGACTAAAGAGAGGGGATGAGAACAAATATGAGGGTGATTGAAGAAGACCAGAATGGAGTGTTCTGGTCTTTGACTTCTCCTACTTATACATGAGGGGTATGGCTTTAAAGCTCCCCTTGAATCTGTACTACTAGTAGCGTTAATAGCTCAAACCCTACTACCACTGTACTAGTAATGAGTTGTGCCACATCAGCATGTGATATCATACTGCTGACTGATGCAAGAAGTCCATGACCTATTACAACTTACTAATGGAGTCATAACCATCTAGCAAGCATCCACTTCCACGACCGTAACAAAGATGGCTTCGGGGAGGTGACAATGAAGATCTCGGGGTTGGGTTTCTAGGAAGTGAGCCTTGTTGCTACTTGTCAAATGTTGCCTTGCAACTGGGTTACCAGGAGAGTTGGATTGCTTGGTCCAGCTTGGTAGATACTCAGGTAGACTGGTTCATTTGGTCTAGCTTGATTGGTCCTTGGAATGACCGGGTCAGGAACTATTGGGATAGTTTCACAAGGGGGGTGTCAGGGTCCTGTAGATCTTCTTGGGATTCTAGGGATTACTGGAGAGTTTTTGTGGGAAGAAATATGGGAATTTCTTGGCTGGAAATGGCAATGGGGTTGTCTCTGTACTGTGTGGGATGAAGCCAGGGTGATAGCCAAATTTGTAATGGGTTCCAGATTGCTTGAATTTACTATCATCCTTGTTCTGGATTCTCCATTATACTTATTGTTCTAAGTACACTCCTTTGTTCTGACTCACCTATTGTTCCAGGTCTTATTGTATTCTGTCTATTGTATGACATGCCATTGTTCACTTGCATCATTGTGCTCAGACTGTATAAATAGTGTACCATTTATGCCCTGATACCACAGTTCTCACTCTGTGTTATCAGACATCTCTAAGCTTCCTCTTGCAAGATCTCTGCTATCCCTGTTGCACCTTTATTCTCACCACAGTCTACTTTGCCGCTGTGGGTATTGGCTTGTATCTATGCTGTTCATCATAAGGATCAAAAAAACCTTCCAGTATGATTCATGAGAATGTAAGAATTTGGGACACAATGTGCATAAAATGATGGCAAGTTCTCAACTTTCAGTTTTGTTGATATAGATCATTGATGATCTGCTCAATGTAGTCAGAGGAAGTACCCACCAGCAACCTGCACAGTGAGCACTTTATACAATTCTCCAATATTCCCCCAGTTGTTCCTTCAATACATCCTTACTTGTTTTGTCCCCAAAGGCAACCATAAGCACCATCAAGTGGTCTATGTTTCTGAACCATGGCCAAAAATTGGCTGCCTTAGTCCTCATTGAACTAAGCTCTGAAAAGCCATCCATTGTCAATATACACTGAAGGTGCATTATACACAATCATACTTACTCTCATTTTGATATTGTTTTTCAACATGAATTTGGCTTAATAGTATATAATTATCAGATTCACATTTTTGACTATAAAAATTGGCCTTTTATTAGAGAAGTGTTATAATTTTGTCAGCATAAAAATAACAGTTTCCATCCAGTGTGTTCAGGGCCAAGTTCAAAGCAACAGTGTTGAACACATTAGCACACTTAAATATCTCCTGGTCTGAGGCCAAATGTGGATAACAGTTCCTCTTGACTCCAAAGGGTCTTGGGGTAACTGTTTACCATTTACTATTTAGTTTATTTACTTCATACCACCATGCCAGTAAATATATAGTAAAATGAAACAATTTAAATAGTTTAAAAACTGTTTTGAACCTAAATGGTTGGAGCCTTAATACTTGGGCATGTGCTGACCTGGGGCCCACAGTGACCTAAGGCCCCTCAAGGAGTGTCTGCTGATCCCCTGTGGGGTCGTGCATAACATAGGGCTTTCCAGAAATCCAGAGAGGGTCCAACTCTACTGCATTCCCTCCTTCTCCTTTCTTGCTGATGATGGCATGCTGAAGGGCCTCCATGGGGCTGTTGGGGATGGCCTTGGCATATTCAGGGATGCCTCAAGGAGGCACAAATTGGATTGGAGTGGTGTTGGCATCAAAATCGCAAGAAGGTCAGGCATGGAGTGTATGTCCCAAGCTTGGGCTGCCATCATTTCAGCTGGCAAGATCAGCAGATTGAATGTCAGGCCAGATGGAGCCTTCAGCAGAAATTGGAACAGTAGGTCTAGGAGGCATGCTATCACACAATGTCAGTGGTCAATTATTTATGAATTGGATTGAAGTGCCTCACTCTATGCTGAGAGCAAGAGCAAAGAATATTCAGTTGGAATGTGGATGAATGGCCCAGGGTTGAGTCCTGTCATATTGTTGGGTGGTCAGCAAGATGAAGAGGACAACTGGAGGTATTTTCTTACTGGAGACTGGTCACAGTTTGCAATGGGGAAAACAGGGAGATCTAGTGATTGGCCTGGGTAACCCTTGGGTTGACAAGGGCTACCCATACCTGTACTTGGCAAAACCCATACCAGTCCTCAAGGGTACAGGTTCCCATGGGTATGGGTTGGGGGTCTCAGGGGTTGATGGCTTTTGTACTATGGGTATGGGTGCTATGGGTATTGACAAATGTGCGGTTTCTTTGCTATGAGTTATATTAAATTTAAAAATTTATTATTAAATAATTAAACTTATAATTTCATATTTATATAATGAATAAAGATTGAATGAACATAAGTTACTACTGTACTAGAAGACTGCATCACAAGACACTTCGAGTTGGCCAACGACACAGGTGACACCTCAGCATGGACCTGGATGGCTCGGTTGCTTGCAACAGCAATCCTTGGGCTCTACCATAGTACTACAGTAGTGCCTACAGAGGCCACAATGACCCATAGTGCCTGTAGTGCCTGTAGTGACATCTATGTTCTGCAGTAGTTCTACTAGTGTTTTAAAGTTCAGTCAGATTCAGTATTTGGCTCAGATTTACCTGAACTGAACCTGAACTGGTCAGGTGTTGTTTTAAATTAGTCAAGAACCTGACTGAACCTTTCCTGACCAGTCAGCCACAGTCAGGTCAGGTAGTATGACCAGTTTCTATTGGTTCTGACTGAACTTGGTCCTAACCGGTCAGGACCAGTTGGAACCATCACTGCATCACCAGGCTGGCAGGCTACTGAAATTCTGTCCTACTACAATGTACTAGCATTACAACAAGTTGACAATTAGTGGTTTCAGGTCCGGTTGGGTCCGGTTTTTTACCCCTTTTGGCCACAACCGAAACTGTGACTGGTCGGGCTTTTTACAGCCATTGCATGAGCGACGACTGTGACTGTGACCAACCGATTTCATTGGTTGTGCGACTGGTTGGTCCCAACTGCCATGGCACCGCCACCGGTAGAGAACGGGAACAACGCGAGTCATACCACAGGTGCAGGTCAGACCTGCGGTGTAGGACCTCAACACCACGGTATATGGACAACACACTGCCATTGCCCTACACCGTAGGTCATTAAGATGGTACTACTAGATATAATTACTGAACAAGTACTGTAAAAAGAACTATGTATGAAAGCCTGCTGCAGCATTGCTGCCCCCCACTGTCATTGTGTCCCCAGAATCCCTGCCGTTGTCTGTTGCGTCATCAGTTGTGTGACTTGTGTTGTTGTTGTTGTCATTTGATGTTGCCTCAGTCTTCACCCTTGCTGTTGCTGTTGTTGAGTTAGAGTTGTTGTGAGTCTTGCAACGGTGCTAGCATTGCATTTGAGGCCTGGGTGATGCCATCGGGCTTGTGTTGGTGGGACAATGTTGGCGGTTAGTAGCTTGATCGGCTGATTCAGCTCGGGGCTGCGTCCATGAAGCTGCCGCTGTCATGGTTAGTAGCACATGTGGCTGCATTTGCGAGGGGTTTGCTATTGACATGGTTGTTGTGGTCCAGGTATACACCAAGGTGTATGACAAAAAGCAACTGGCATATGGCCATCACAGCTGAGTCACAGTTCCCTAAAGTGTGGGAAGTAACCTTTCCCAATGTGTATGGCCTGGGGTGCATGGCCCAGGTGACTGCTGCTTTGTTCACTGGTCTGCAAGCCACGTGCGCTCTCAGCGCCTGCTATCAACAATGACTGACCACAAGCCCACAGCGATGACTCGGACACCATGCACCTCCCTGACATGACAGCGGCACAGTGATGATGGCAACTACAACAGCAGCCAGCCAATAGTCGACAGCAAGGCAGCGACAACAACAGCAAGATGATCAACAATGATGACTACAACTACAACGATGACTACAACTACAACCACAACCACAACCACAACCACAACCACAACCACAACCACAACAATGACAATGACAACACAACACGTCGAGTTGGATGGCGAGCACTGGCACATTCTTATTAGTAGTTTAGTGTAGCTAGCAGTAGTGATACTTTGTACTATATTACACAGATTGATAACAACTCATCTTGACCTGTCGTACCCCACCCATACTTTGGTTGCAACTGGTTGGAGAATGCACTGTAATCTCAGCAACCGCACCCCACAGTGCTGGGCCCCAACCACAACCGAAAGTCCGGTTGTTTGTGGTTGTGGTCCAGTTGGGTTCCAGTTTTTTTCAGGTTGGACCAACTGGACCTGAAAACACTATTGACAATTATGAGGATCACCTTCTGACTTCCTCTTCCCACTCCTTGAGCTCATTATCTTCAGCAAGATAGCACGTATACATCCCATTGATCTCATCAACCTCAGTTTCCTCACTATTCAGTGCCGCCCAATCAAGAAGGTGGTCATGCCATGCAAACTTCAAGACTTGTAGTTCTTCGAAAACAGTTGGCAAAAGTCGAGCACAATGGTTGGTTGCAATGAGCTTAGCTGCTGAAAAGACCCATTCACATGGAATGGATGATGCTTGCATTGGCAAGATATCCAGGGCAACTTGTGCAAGTGTTGGATATACCTTGGGGTTCAAAGATTTAGTATCAGAGACAACCTGAGGGTAGGGGAGATGATGGAACCTTTATCGTAAGAGTGTGGATGACTGCGATCACATCAAGTCTTCCAGAGAGCACATGATTGCCTAGATCAGTGGGATCATATTCCCATATTGTGTTGGTAGTTTCAACAGCCGTGATCCTTGTAATGAGACATGACATCCACATTTGCCAGATTGACTATGTGTTCAAGACATCTACCAGTGGGTTAAAGGGAATAATGGGCTTTGGAATGTTTACGCACAGCAGCTGACCAAGGCAGTAAAAGTTGATAGGTGTGTTGGGATTTGATTGCACAGCAGAAGGTATTATTTGATGATGTGTTGTCCAGGGTGACTGCAGAGAGTAGTGTTGGGGAAGTTTGGTCTCAGACTGACCCAAACCTGGTTTGAACTGAACCCAAACCGTTTAAAATGGTTTGGGTTTGGAGAATCCTGGCTCAAACACACCCTCAAATACTCAGGGGACATAATGCCCACTCGGTCACACAGGCCAACAAAGTAGCGCCCAAGATTGTTCCCTGCATGTGTTCCATGGAGTAAATGGAACCCAACTACCTCTGCTCAAAGTGTCCAGGCCCCTGTTTGAGGGTCAACATCAATCCAATGTACTGTCATACCCAGATATCCAGCCCTTGTTGTATCCACTGTCCACCCATCTGCAGTGGTTGATACCTTTCCTCAGGTGGACTAGATTGATTAGTAAGAGTGGGTCTCCTGGGCCAAGGCCAAGTCAGAGGATGTACTTGTATTTGTTTTTTGAGGTTTTATCTTCACCTTCCAACTCACTTGCATACTGTGAACCATCTGCCATTCTGAGGTTCTCCCTTCAACTGTTTCCTGCTTTTCTTGAAGCTCACCAAGACCTTTGTTGTGAAGATCATCAAAAAATCCCATGTCGTTTCTTTTTTCATATGGAATAGAGCTGGGATTCCAGTGCTCTGATTCTCGTCCAGGTCCTATGATTGTGAAGTAAGTTTTCCACCCAATTGACCCAGATGACCTGAACGTGATGACTCACTTTGTTTTCTTCCTCCTCAGCTCCGTCTTCAGGACACCCTACTTCATCAATGTCCTTGTCATCATCTACCACTTCAATTGCCCCCTTTTTCTTCCCCTTCGACACTTGTGGGTGGTCAGTGTCAATGTACTATGTGCTTTGGCCTTCTTTTTCCGTGGCTTTTGGCATTGGATGTCTTCTTCTGATGACATGGTCTCATCATCTCTGGCCACCCTTTTTGGACCAACTCATTTTGACTGTGCAGATGTTGAAGTCTGCTTTGATCCTGTAGGTGCCTTCATGCTCCAAGTTGGCACTTTCAATTTAGGCTGATTGACTCTTTTAGAACCTGTGGCGTTCAATGATGGGTGCATAGTAGTAGTCCAAGTCTTAGTAGATGTTGTGCGATAACTGTGGAGAGGACAAAGGGGTTTGTAAACTCACAGCTTAGTGTTTTGTTGCCAGTGCAGTGTAGACCATGACTGACATCTTCCATTCCTGCCTTGCTGTTTGGCTAGTAATAACTTACAGCCTCTGAGGCCTTGTGGTCCAAGTCGTGGACAACATGAGTCTATTGCTATGATTTAATATATTGCCAATTTTCACCCATTGTTCAAGTTATACTATTACACGGTGTTATTAGATCTGAGATGGTGTCCATCAGTCTCAGACCAGCAGCACCAAACTGGACAAGTTTCAGGGCTGGGTTGGCTGACTGGTTAATAGTCCTGACCGACTCTGACCAGTTATTATCGGTTTGCTCATTTGTCATAAACATGCCTAACCTGACTGCAATTTGAGTTGGAGTGCCCTGACCCTGACTGAAGTTCGGTTAGTTTCAGTCAGGGTTCAGTTCAGTTCAGGTTATTTTGGGTTAGGGTAACTTGACTTCAAAACACTAAGTTCTACCATAGTCCACCCTACTACCATAGTCATCTCATAGTTGTCTCATAGTCACTCCATAGTTGCCTCATAGTCACTCCATAGTATCTCATAGTCAGTTCACTGTCACGATCATGTGACATGGTTACACGTCACACAGACTCATCCTCTCTCCCTCATGTACGCTTCATTTCTGCTATCTTGCTTCTGGTTCTCGATTCCCCTTCTGGACTTCTGTCACGACTGCTTCTGTACTCCTTCTCTTCTCCATCTGATCTGGATTGTGTTCTTGACTCCACTTGTACTACTTCCTATCTGATGATCTGATTAGGATGACTAAGCTTAAACTTAGTCATCATTGTGTGTTTCTGTACTAAGTCGCGTACCCAGTAGTACCTTAGTTTGTATAAGTGGTGTACTTGGTAGTAAGACTAGCTCTAAGCTAGTCTTTGACAAATACCAGCCATAACCGTCTACTCTGCCTGAATATCCCCTTTGCCTCTACATCTGGTTAGATTCCCTGTTGCCTTGCTGCAGCATGCTCACAATTTGTGCAGAACAAATCACATGACTTTGCTAAGTCAGCAGAACGATCCAGCTGGATCATAATATTCACAGTCAGACAATATTTCATGCAAAATAAATTAAAAAGTTATATATTTAAGTTCACACAACTACTCTAAATACAATAATACAAGAGGATGGGAGCCAGGTGCTGCAGTGACAGGTTGGTGGGATTATGAAGGGGTGGCATGCTGGTGCCAGTGTTGACGTGGTGGTGGGGGCTGTGTCAACATGGTGTTGATGGTGGTGGTGACCACATGGCGACGGTGCTGGCAGGGCAGTATTGATGTGGCAATGACAGCCATGTAGAGATGGCACCAGTGCAGCAGGGTTGAGGTGGTGTTGATGGCCATATTGAGATGGCGTGTGGCGGGATGGAGCCATGTTGAAATGGCGGGGTTGTGTTGGTGTTGTGTTGGTGTTGAGGTGGCAGCATTGGCAGCATTGAAGTCTTGAGGGGGTGGGTGCCACATCAGGGGGTTGATGTGGTGGCGATGGCCATATTGAGACAGCGCGTGGCAGGATCAAGGTAGGCGGGGATGGCAGCCGTGTCAAAACAGTGGGGTTGTGTTGGTGTTGTGGTCATATCGGGGTCGCGGCATTGATGGCATTGAGGATGTGGGTGTGGCGGGGTCAGATCAGGTGTGCCAGCGTCAGGTAGTGCATGACAGTGTTGACATGGCGGCGAACTTGTTATGTGTGCAGGGGTGGGGTGAGGATTCCTACACCAGTCAAGAGATGAGAAAGAAAGAAAGAAAGAAAGAAAGAAAAAAATAAAATAACAACTTATCTTAGTGGGAACCAAGTGCCACGAGACGGTGGCAGTGGGATAGCCCACATGCACACAGGTGAGTGGTGGGTAGAGGTGGGAGCAGTGGGGGTGGGTTGCATCAGTGATGACATGACACAGGCAGCCACTGTCACTGTGGG
>JAKELH010000464.1:0-59713 GCA_021525015.1 Lactarius pseudohatsudake | reverse complement strand
TTTTGGTACTCAAAGGACAAAAGCAACACGAGTGACGATATTTATTAACGTACTAATCGAGCTAAATTATGATTCGTTGCTTCCCAAACGAATGATACGAAAGCCAAGAAACACTCAAGAATAATCCAGGGGTATACTGCCGCTGACCTCAAGCTCGTCCCACGAGGAGGTGAGCTGGAGAGGCTTACAGTACTCGCAAACCCGTTTGGTTCAGTGCCTCCCCAGGAGATCAACAACGTCAACCACGGTATCACACTATCACAGACTAGACCATTTATTACCATGATCAGGAAGATGCGGCAGATTCGGGTGCGGGCTCAGGTGGTTTGGGTGCAGGTTAAGGTGGGGCTGAGACACCCGGGACGACTGGAACTGACGGGGACGTCGCGTTTGGCGGCTGTTACGTCTTTGGGTAGGGGGTTTGAGGGCCAGCCCTATGAGGCCTGAGGCGCCTGGGGCGTGGGGAGGTCTTGGACAGCTGGGAGGCCCTCGAACAACTGGGTCGTCTGGGCAGCTGGGACCGGTCCAGGTGACTCGGGACTGGGGCGGCAAGGGAAAAAGTAACAAAAGAGAGTGCAAGGATGGTTCTCATGAGCGTCATTGTCTTCACAATTGATGAGCTGGTAGCGAAGTTAAGGTTGGGGACGGTGATACTGTAGGATGTTGAGAGGACAGGGCCCTAGCCGAACACAGATGTCTTCCAAGAGTGATGTAATGACACTCCGTACTCGAGCAGCGTGACATTTTCGTATACAGTATCTCTGTTTTAGAAGACTCATACTGTACTGTAAGACACTCGCGAGAGATACCAACGCTTTCCTTCGCCTGTCAATCCCCTCTAAACCATTTTCCCCGACCTCCTTTCCACACATGACGGCCTTCTTACCTTCCTTGGCCAAACACACGCGCTATCAAAGCCGGAAAACGGTCCCCTGATACTACCGAACCCGACTAGGTATGTGCAGACTGAGGGTTGGTTGCCTCGTCTCTCTCTTCTGATTGCGACTAACAATATACGCGCCACCACGCGTCTCCATACCGTGACTTTGTCTCATGACTCTCAGTAAAAAAAGAAAAAGTCGGCCCAGGTCCGCTGACGTCAGAAATGGTCATCGGGAGTCAAAATGACCTCTGGCGGTAAATATGCAAAAATTCCGTGACGGATTGACTAAAATTGACTTAGATTGTCGGCTTGCTTGAGTTAGCCGAAGTCAAAATAAGTCAGCCCGCAGCCGATACAAGTCATCCTGGGTCATTTTTGGACAGTTTTGTAGACATCTAGGTAGTCATCCCAGGTCCGATCTAGTCATATTTGCTTTTCGTTGGTCATCCCGAGTCCATTTTAGTCAAAAACGACGGTCATCCAAGTAGTGTTGGGGAAGTTTGGTCTCAGACCAACCCAAACTGGGTTTGAACCGAACCCAAACCGTTTTAAATGGTTTGGGTTTGGAGAATCCTGGCTCAAACCGAATGGTTTGGTTCCGGTTTGGGGGGTCCCAAACCCAGTTCAAACCAAACCAAACCGATTAAGAAAACATATTAAAAATAGTTTATAAGTGCTCAATAAATGGTTTGGTTTGGTTCAACCGAGTTTGAACCAAACCAAACTGAGTTTAAACCAAATTTAAACCAAAATCAATGGTTTTTGGTCTCAAACAATTTGAAACAAAGTCTTAACCAATGAATTTGAACAAAATCAATCGTTTTTTCCTCAAACCAATGTCTTAAGTGGTTCCTTAAGTGGTTTGAACCAAGTTTGAACTGAACTGAACCGAACTGAACCGATTAAGGGACCAATTTCAAACACTTATTTTTAATCGGTTTGAGACGGTTTGGAACAGTTTGGAACAGTTTGAACTGGTTTGGGTCTGGTTTGGGTTCAGTTTGGTGAAAATTAAATGGTTCGGTTTCTGGTTTGGCCCAAAATGGCCCAAACCAAACCAAACCAAACTTCCCCAACACTACATCCAAGGTCCTATCCAGTCAATATTTACCATTTCGTTGGTTTCGTCGGTCATCTCAAGTCATTTGAGGACAATTCCCTAGTCAAGGATCTTAGTTTTCGATGGTCATCTGAGGTCCTATATTTACCATTTCATTGGTTTCGTCGGTCATCTCAAGTCCGATCTAGTCAGTTCAAGTCATTTGAGGACAATTCCCTAGTCAAATTTTGTCATCCATCGTCGGATCTTAGTCACCACGCGTCCTTTTTGTGCACTCTGCAGTCAAATATATCATGCTGGGGTCAGGGTCGTAGTCATTGTATGTACGCTGGACATTAAAAGAGACCCCAGAACCTCAAGCACACTGACAAACCAAACCGGGTATTTTGATGAACATAGTATCGAAGCGATCAGAGCCTCATGCGTGTGCCGCTAAGGCAATGCAGCAGCGAGCTGCTTCTTTGACCCTTTCGTCATTTTGCGCTGACGACAAGGGGTCAGCGCGGTCCAGCATGGGGAAGTATGAAATATGAGAACTCACATTCTGGATGATTTCCTGGATGGCCGACTGGAGACCTGCTGCGAACTCCGAGGACTTGACAATGGCCGCGATGAGATCTGTGCGATGGTCATTAATCTGAAAGGCCAGAACTCGAGTGTATACGACACACCGTCCTTGCGCTTCGACTTCGGCGCACTGAGCTTGTTGTCGCCGAGCCAGGTAAGCAGCTCCGCGACATGAAGGTCCTTCAATGGATGCGGCATCTGCACGGGTGCCCTACACGCTGTGGGCGAGCAGCTTGGGGGTCATAATTGAACCCGACACACCTCATCTAATGCCACTGAAGGCTCTTGCGTGGGTCCTGTTCTGGCGGCGGGCTGCTGGGCGCTGTTAGAGTCGTTTTCCGTGGGGGCCGCTGGGGTGGTTGGGGGTGTGATGTCATCTGCGACGGGCATGGCCGCTTGATTTTGAGTAGGATCCCACACTTTGGGGGCGACATCGCAGCATCGCGATCGGAAAGGGTAGGTGGTGTGGTGGGGAGGACCGGGACACGAGAAGAAAGTAATCGCCTACAACAATGACAATGAAATGAATAATAAACTCGGAGTAGTCGAATACGTACCCCACCAGTGCCGACCCAACAGCCCTCCAGATTCGAGAATTTTCTCGAGATAGACGTCGCTAATGAAGCCACTTGTCTTTGGCGTTCCGGTGTTCGTGCACATCAGCCGCACTTCCTGACACGTCTTGAGGGCGGCTGCCACTAACTTGAAGGCGGTGGCAACGCTGCCGACATCCTCCCAGGTGGTGAGTGAGGACGATGGGCTGATACCACCTGCCGTGAATAAATCATGGCCCCAACTTAGACACATATTGTCCTCGTCAATGTCCGGTGAACCCGGGTCTGCAAATTGTACGCGCTTGAGCAGCGTCGTGACATTGTTGGAAGATTTGCCTTGCTTGAACAAGATCTGCGCGTTCATGGAGCGAATGAGAGTGACGGTGTTTGTGAGGGAGGGGAAGTCGGAAGTAAGGACCGCTGTGAGGACAGTCAGTGGCAGCATGCTCGCAGAGAATTTCGACTCACCTGATAAGATTATCGGCTGCGAATTCGACCTTGAGTCAGAACGGTGTGGGTTGTAAAAGTGGTGTGGACGCACCAGATGGATCAACAAAGACAGGGCAGGAGATTCGTTGATGGGGACTCTGTATTGGTCACCTTGGTGTAACTGAGGAACGTAGGAACAAGCTTGCGTGCACGTGGGGGCGCTGTGTGCAAGTATGAGTTAGTATTTAAACTTCGCTGAATAGAGTACTTACGATTTGAGGGCACGGAAGGGCCCGTAGTCTTCTGCTTGGAAAGTGCGATGCCATCCTTGCTGCGCTTTTGAGCCTGCGACGCCGAAGGAGATTTGGGGCCAGGGCTCAACTCGAAGGCACGCTTCGCCGCATTCACGGGTGCCGCGTCCCAAACTTGCGGGATTGGTGCAGTGAATGGTTCCGAGGTATCATCCGGAGGTATTGAAGAAGCGGCACGGGCTGCCTTCTTTTTGGCATCGCTTCGCCGCTGGAGTTTTTGACCAAGTAAGTTATCGGCTTTCCAATGAGCATAACACAGGCGGAGCAGCTTGTGTTCTGCCTCGAGCTCGAGGATGGCTCGATCGTATTCAGTCTTGAACATTGTTATGACGAACATCTTGGTCTGAGACTTGCCAGTGTGCATGGGGTCCGAGTCAACGAGATCAATGAGTTTTTGAACGGCGATGTTGGTAGAACGTTGGATGTTTGAAAACTCTTGATTTGAGACTTTCGAGCCGTTCGGGCGGCGGATAGCGAGGTTCATCTTCGGTCGATACTGATTTTGCGCCGTGATGATGTCGCCATACGTCTTGTCAGTTGCACAATCATCGGAGTACCATAGGACCTCTTTCACAAGGTATTGTGGCCGTGTGGGCAGCAGCTCCACGGTTTCAAGAAGACTTCCGATGGCCTTGTCGTATGCAGGATCGAACTTCATCTGCTGTTGTTGAGATGCCGAATCACTTGGCCCCAAAGATGACGCGCGAGACTCTTCAGCGTGCAGCCCCAAAGACGACGCGCAAGACTCTTTAGTGCGCAGAGGAGGTGCTGTGGTGTCTAGTCATTTAGTGAATACCAGGACTCGAAAACGAAGTACACACCTTGGTAACTGTCTGGGACGAGGGTATCGGTAGGGGTGAAGCCTCCTTCTATAGTTTTCATGGCAAGGGCCCTGCACACCTGGTCGAACTTCTCGCGTAATTTGAGGTAGTGGGGGTTGTAACAAAGTTCGGCGACATTCAGTGAGGCAATAACATCCGGAGAAGGCCTTGGCGATGAAGACGTCTTGTACGGGAACGTGTGTGGTGCCAAAAGCCAAGACTGGAGTGTAGCGTTGCGTCGGACATGTGGGAAGGTGGACGGGTAGCGGCACTGAATGCAGGGACACCGGTGTTGGTGGAGCACCGTCCAGCTCCAGCAAAGTCGATTGGTGGCCTTGACCTCAGTGGATGTCTCGGCGCATGCTGGGTGCCTACAAAATCGTCACGCTCATCTTTGTCCTCGTTGTAGTCAAAGCGAGAGTCCAGACGTAGGCCCAGAGGGGGCAGGTTGTCCTGATTGAAGACGTCATCAAAGTCGTCATGCATGATTCAAGCTTAGAGGCACTGAGGGGTGTATATGAACAGGCCTCTCAGAAAAAGACGAAAAAAACAAGTGGTAAGTTGAACACGAAGCAAACATGACTAGAACACGCGAACACGTGCCATTCTCACGCTCCGCACTGGAGTCCGCGCTCGCTCGTCCCTACCCTTGATCTACATATCCTCATCGATCCTGTGTAACTCATGCCTCCATCAGCTCAACGGTACATTTGCCCATGCTCTAAGTGTGATGGAGGGGCAAATAGTGTCACAAAACGCACTATTGAGGCCCATCTCCGGCAAGATCAAGACTTTCTCTTGTCCCTATCATCAAATACAGATTTTGCCCCCTTCGTGCGATCATGCATTCATCGGACAAGAGAACTTCTTTCCCAGGTCCATGGGGACCCTATGCTTCTTGATACAGCACCAGTTGCTGGTGGATCTCGCCGGAGGGCTCAGAAGGTATGTTTTACAGTTGTTCACCTGGAGACTTAACAATTAATATTAATAATAATTTTTAACATCAAAGCGGCACACAATTATGATTACCTGGCTGACACTCACTCGGAAATTCCTGATCACAGTCAAGGGGAAGCCATAGAGCCTGGTAAGTATTATTTTAGTGTAAAGTGGAATCTGTGCTTACTGCTGCATGGTATTAGATGATCTTTTTAGTCCTGTAATGTCAATACAGGCATTGATCTAAGCTCTACTGATGCTGCAGTTGGTGCTGAGCCCGATTACCCAGGGATGGACCCCAACCTCTCTGACTCAGAGCTAGTGCTGCCTGAGTCCCAACCTAGCTCAGACTCTGATGATGATGATGATGATGATGACTCTGGCTCACCTCAGCTTCATCCTGCCCTGGTGCTTCCCCCAGTAGGGCATACGGACACTTTGGACCATGGCCTTTGCTTAGGGGAGAGCCAGATGGTGCTAATCTTGAAGGAGATGAGGCCCTTGCTGCTGAAGCTGCTGACTTACCAGAAGTCATTCAAAAGCTTCGGAAGCAACTTTTATCTGGCTACACACATCCTAACCACCCGCCTCTTACTGATGCCAGAGGTTGTACACTTACCCTAGATGAGGAGCTTTCATTGAAGCACTACATTGCATGGGCTGACTCTCGCGGTACTGTCAAGGCATACAGGCTCCATGCTAGTGTTGGGGAAGTTTGGTCTCAGACTGACCCAAACCGGGTTTGAACCAACCCAAACCATTTAAAATGGTTTGGGTTTGGAGAATCCTGGCTCAAACTGAATGGTTTGGTTCCGGTTTGGG
Source organism: Lactarius pseudohatsudake (assembly GCA_021525015.1). Lineage (NCBI taxonomy): Eukaryota > Fungi > Basidiomycota > Agaricomycetes > Russulales > Russulaceae > Lactarius > Lactarius pseudohatsudake. Next base: position 53,324 of record JAKELH010000464.1, on the reverse strand, counting down.
GGTCCCAAACCCAGTTCAAACCAAACCAAACTGATTAAGAAAAATATTAATAATTATTTTATAAGTGCTCAATAAGTGGTTTGGTTTGGTTCAAACTGAGTTTGAACCAAACCAAACTGAATATTAAACCAAATTTGAACCAAAATCAATGGTTTTTGGTCTCAAACAATTTGAAACAAAGTCTTAACTGATGAATTTGAACAAAATCAATTGATTTTGCCTCAAACTAAGGTCTTAAGTGGTTCCTTAAGTGGTTTGAACCGAGTTTGAACCAAACTGAACTGGACTGAACAGATTAAAGACCAATTTAAAACACTTATTCTTAATCAGTTTGAAACGGGTTGGAATGGTTTGGTTCAGTTTGGAACAGTTTGGAGCAGTTTGGTTCAGTTTGGGTTCAGTTTGGGCAAATTCTAATCAGTTTGGTTTCCAGTTTGGTCAAAATGGCCCCAAACCGAACCAAACCGAACTTCCCCAACACTACTCCATGCACAGGTCCTTCAGGAGGCTGCAGGTGCTGACATCCTTAGCTTGTATATGGCGCGAAAGCTTGCCATGGAGCTTATGGGATTATCCTCTCAGCTGGTTGACATGTGTCCCAGAAGCTGCATGGCCTTTACTGGAGAGTTCAAAGACCTTCGGTCATGCATCTATGTTCGCGACAAACGGCTTGGGCTATGTGGTCAGCCACGCTATGACAAGAATGGTCATCCAAGGGCTCAAATGCTCTATACCCCCATTGCCCCTGTTATTCAGTCACTTTATATGAACAAGACAATGGCAGCAGCCATGCGGTATCGGCATCACCATCTACAAGAGGCTTTGAACAAGCTGAAGCCAGATTCCTCCCCCACTGAATACTCTGATTTTTCTGGCTCTATTAGCCATATTAATCATTTCGAAAACCATTTATTCCAATCTGAGACTGATACTGCAATAACCATCTCAGGTGATGGTGCCCAGCTTACTATGAAGAAGCAGTCTGATGTCTGGGTCCTCATTGTCACAATCCTAAACCTCCCTCCCAACATGCGATCTAAAGCTACTAACATCATCATTCCACTTGTCATCCCTGGGCCCTCCTCACCTGGAAATGTGGAGTCATATCATTTATGTCCTCTTATGAGGAGCTTGCAAAGCTTAGTGTTGGTGTATGGTCCTTTGATGCACTTAAAGGAACACACTCCTCTTGAAGGTCTATCTTTGTGGTGTTCTTGGAGATATGCTTGGTTCTGCAAAACTCAGCAGAATGCGGGACTATTGGCTGTACATGGGTGCCGTTTTAGTATGGTGCGGGGTGCACCGCGCTAGTAAAGACAGAGGTATGAGCATTCAACTTGAATATCATTTTATCATTTTATCTTATATTATCTCATAGGTGCTAAATCCCGAGTACTATCCCTTCTCCCACTGTAGCGGTATGACACCTCGCTACGCTAGACTCAAGTTGAAGAGTAAGTGAACTGTAAGGGAGCACACTCAAGCCTAGCACGGAGATAATCACGCGCCGAACGTACAGTCACAGTGGAGGGACAGGGACGTGGAGTCCTTTATACAAGAACTCAAGCTGTCAAGAATATCACACTGGTGGTACGCTGAGTGGAGAACCAAGAGGACAAGTTCAGATTGGAGAAGGTAAGGAATACAGGGAAATACGCACCTGAGTGGAGAACCAAGAGGACAAGTTGGTTCCACTCAGGACGCTACAGGAGGGTTATATACACTACTGATGCTGACTTTGAAATGAGTCTAAACACTATTACTAAGTGTACAGTAAGACTCCGTGACTCAGGAGCTGACGTGTCGTGTCTAATAATAGCCGCTATCTATTGTGCTGACTGATGCACTGTCATAGCTGCTGACCGTCTCCTTATCTGCTGAGTAAAACCTAATTACAGCGAGTAAGCGTAAACTACTAAGCATATTCTAGAACATTCTAGGTCTTCCATACTTATCTACCAATCATGAGAGTCCGTATATAAAGGAAATGTGACCGGATTAGGTTGTCCTGTTAAGGATACAACTGTCCCAGGGTCACGTGCTTGAGGGTGCACATGGTGGCATCATGTGACTTACAAAAGTCTCGTACTTTGGCCCTTTATATCTTCCGCTCTATAAATCCGTAAAAATACAGAAAAATAGGGAAAATAATAGTGCGTCCATGACACCCACCTCAAAAGAAGAGATCAATGGTGATCGCCCTGACTATGACATTTTTTCCTTGCCTCTTCGGACTCTAGAGGACTACTGGGAAATTACCAAGAAGCTTGAAGCTGTAAAGAGCACAAGACACAGTATGTAGAAATATATTTATGTGGAACACCCGGATAGGATGAGCGAGGGGGTGAGCGTCCTCTGTGAGGAAGCTCTACCCCTAATTGATAGGCCCGACTTGTACTTTACAAATCGTGTAAGCTACCGCACGTGATCGGTATCGCCCGAATCTCGGACTGAGCCGAATACTAGCGACTAGCCTTCCTACACTCCCCTTCACGTCGGTGTTAATCCCATTTCGCCGACGTGTTTCCTATGCTTTGGCCTTGCCAAAGCTTTGGTAAGTATGTCAGCTGTCTGATCAGGATCGCGGCAATCCACGATCTCAACGATATTCTCTTTACGAGTTCGCGGATTAGGTGCCATTTAGTTCCGAGGTGTTTGACCCGCTTATGGAATTTGGGGTTCCTCGCCATTGCTGCGGCACTCTGGTTATCCTCTTTGATCAACGTGGGATACTCCTGCTTGTATCCGAGCTCTTCGTGCAAGTTCCTCAACCATGCGGCCTCGCGACCCGCCTCAGATAAGGCGATGTACTCAGCCTCTGTTGAAGACTGCGCGGTAACCGATTGCTTCCTCGACATCCAAGAGATCGCGCCTCCACCCGTCAAGAATACATACCCTGAGATGGATTTGTAATCGTCTGCGTTGCTGAACGCGGCGTCGGAAAACCCGTAGAAGAGGTTCGAGTTTTTATTCTCGTTCCTCCTCTTGGAGTAGGTTATTCCGAGCGTCTTCGTCCCTGCAAGATATCGCAGTATTCTCTTTAAGGCAGTGGTGTGTTCTAAACTTGGATTTGCTGTATAGGATGCTAATTGATTGACGGCGTAGGCTATGTCCGGTCTTGTAGCATTGGCAAGGAATTGAAGTTCACCGAGCAATCGCGCATAGGAATTGCTTCGGCTCCCCTCGTTCCCATCCGGATTTGGGATGAACTGAAAGTTAGGGTCGAGTGGCGTCGCAACATGATTTGCACGCTCCATGCCTTCCTTCTCTAGGATGGCTTCGATGTACTTTTGCTGCGTAATTTTGATCGACGTTTCGTCACGGGTGACCTCGATTCCGACGATCTTTGTCGGCTCTCCCAGGTCCGTGACTTCCCACTCTGATCGTAAGTCCTCTTTTATACGCTCCATCGCTACATCCGACGTCGCGAAGAGCATTAGGTCGTCAACCCATACGGCAATTATCTCAAGATCAACTCCCCTTCGGACATACGCACACGGGTCGGCGTTCAATGAGGTGAATCCTCGCTTTGTCAATTTGTCATCGAGCTCTTTGTTCCACTCCCGCCCAGACTGTTTAAGCCCATATAGGGTCTTTATGAGCAGACAAACTCGATCTGTGCCGTCTTCGTAACCTTCGGGTTGGCGCATGTAAACCTTCTCTTTGAGAACGCCGTTTAGGTACGCTCCCTTTACGTCCATTTGCTGATTTCGAAGGTCTTCGATAGCTGCCAGCGCGAGGATAGCTCGAAGCGTTTCGAGTCTTACTACCGGTGAGTACGTTTCGCTATAGTCATATCCCGGCCTCTGCGCACACCCTTTTGCTACTAAACGGGCTTTATATTTTAATAGGTTTCCGGCCTTGCCGTACTTCCTTGCGAACACCCACTTGTTCGCGATAGGGATGGATCCCGCAGGTGGGTCTGTGAGTATCCATGTACCCATTTGACTGAGCTGACCAAGCTCTGCCTGCACCGCGCGCTCCCATTCTGGCCACTCGAGGGACTCTTTTGCCTCCTTGAGGCTCTTCGGGTCTCCGAGCGCCACAATCCCGGCGGCATTTACTCGTTCCTCATCTTCCGAATCAGAAAATGGGTTGTTGAGTTTACGATAATCTGCGCGTATACCACGAGTTTTTCGGGGTTCGGGGGGTTTGGCTGGTGTGTCATTCTCGTCTATATCACTTCTCTTTCTCTTTGTTCCACTGCCCATGTTCTGCCCTATAGCTGTAGGCTGAGCGCCCTGTGGTACGCCGCCGATGGACAGGGTGTCCCGCTCGTCGAGTCTTCCCGGCTCCCCTTCACGCTGTGCGTTCGGCGCGATCACAGCGATCGGCTCGGGAGGAGAGTCATCTCGGGATAAATCGAGGAAACGGACGTTTTGAGAAGTGAGTACCTTACGCGTTTCCGCGTTATAGTACTGAACGGCCTGTGGCCCTTCTTCAAATCCTACATAGGCTCTTCTGTGCGACTTAGGTAACATTTTGCGCTGCGTGGATTGGCCTTGTAGGAGCACCCAAACTGGTGCGCCAAATTCTCTGAAGTGAGTGACGTTTGGTCGTTTTCCGAACCATAGCTGATACGGGGTTGCTCCATTTACGGCTCTTGTATAGGAACAGTTTCGGATGTATGCTGCATGGGAAACAGCGTACTCCCACAGGAACTCGGGCATCTGTTGTCCGCGTAACATCGCACGGGCGAGCTCTACCAACGTGCGGTTTGCGCGTTCGGCTATGCCGTTTTGGGCAGGTGAGTAGGGTGCTGTCATTTGACTCTCTATACCACGCTCACGGCACCACGCCCTCAAGGATTCGTTTATGAACTCTTTCCCCTGGTCAGTGCGCATCGCTCGCGGGGGTTTCCCATTCGCCTCGAGGTGCGCCAGGTAGTCCTTGACTCCCTGTGCCGCCTGATCCTTCCCTTTCAGGAAGTGTACAGTTATGTATCGCGACGCATCGTCGACAAATAGGAGGAAGTACTGGTTCCCATTTATGGAAACCTTGTCGTATTTCCCCCATAGGTCCATGTGAGTGAGTTCACCGGGCGAAGTTTCGTGGACTAATTTCTCGTTGTAGGCTTCCTCCGCTTGCTTTGCTTCGGTACACGCGACGCAATCGGGTTTAGGCGTTCGGGTGTCCACGCGGAGGCCATCAACAAGTCCGTCGTCCAACAACCTCTGTAACCCAGCGTAGCTAACATGTCCGAACCTCCTATGCCAGGTTTCCCAGCTCGGGAGTGTTTCGGAAGTTGTGAAGGAAGCGGAGGTGCTCGCCTGTACCTGATGGTTCGGGCGGAGGCTGACATCCATCCTATATAGGTTGTTTGCTGCTAATCGTCCAACGGCTATCGGCTTGCCGCTTTTCATGATTAGCGTAAGCACTCCGTGGTTGAATACACAAGTTCCGCCGGTGCGGTCCCAACGTCCCAAAGAAAGCAGGTTGTTTTTGTTGGACGGGATATGTAGGACGCTCTCAAGTCGCAAAAGGTAAATATTACCATTTAATCACGATTCGAGTTCAACCGTGCCCCGTCCATGCACAGGGACTTTGGTACCGCCGACTCCGATCACGGAGGCATGCTGGAGTGGTGTGTATTTTACGAACGCAGTGCGCTCATTCGCGACGTGTGATGTCGTCGCGCTATCGGCAAGCCAGTCATACCAAATTTGGCGGTTATCCATTGCTGTAACATCACTAGGATCGTAGTCCTCGAAATTATAACACTCGCCAAAATATTCCGGCTCGCTCAGATTCTCCGCTACTGTAAGCGCAATGTCTTCGTCATAGATGGTGGCGTGTACCTCTTCAATTTTGGAGGTAGTACCAGCTTTTGTTTTATCACTCCCACTGCTGCCGCCGCCGCTACCACCTTCACCATCGCCAAGCTTCCTCTTCTTCCAGCAATTTTCCGGGGAATGTGTGAACTTCCCGCAAGTAGGACACTTGGTCTTGCCCAGGAAGCGGCAATTCGCAGTATTGTGATTGTCCTTCCCGCAATGATTACAGTGCTTCTTCTTCTTCTTCCCGCGTCGCCCAGATGCTCCATTGGAGTTTCCAGACCGAGATTCGCCCATGCGCTGAGTAAGAGTGGGCTTATTCCCTACAACCTGATTGACGCTGCCGCCACTTGCATTACGCGTTTGGCGTCGCGTGTCCTCCTCTTTGAGAATCCCCATAAACTTTTGCGAGCTCACCAGCTTTTTCGGGTCTGCCTCTTCTTCTCCAAACTCCCCACCGACATATGACTGTGTGAACACGTCCCAGGAACGTGGGAGTGCCCACGCGATGAGGATTTTGAAGTATTCGTCGTCGAGTGGCATGCGATTGTTGCACACCTGAATAAGGCGTTCCCATTGACTCTTTAGCTGGTTAAGGAGCTCAGAGATATTAGTATTCTCCTCAGAAACTATATGATTCATGGAGTAAAGGAGGGTGAAGTAAGAGTTTAGCCCTTTAGTCTGGTGTACGGCCTCCAGATTCATCCAAATCTGTCGCGCTGTCTCGCAACGATTCGTATGGACCATTTGAGACTCTATTATATTGTTCGTGATGAGGGTCTGGGCATAACTATCGTTGTCGTCCCAGGCCTCCGCATTCCGAGGACCGACTGGACGCGGAAGCGTTCCATCGACATATTGGCGTACATGACAAGTGCGGAGCATCCTCCACATTCTCTGTCGCCAAGTTGTCCAATTGTCCTCGGTCAGCGGCTCTATCACGCGAGTCACTTGTGAGTCCGGAGGCTTTGCCGGAGTGATGTAGAGTTCCTCTTCCTCATCAGAGGAGGGAATCTCGTCCTCGTCCGGGAAACGGTAAGGTGGCATCTTTAGGGGTAACTGACGTTTTTGCGCAAGAAATGGAAAGAATAGTTGTTTTATTGTAGAGTATCCTGGCCTGAGGTTTTTAAGCTATGGGGCCAGGGCCCATAACCTGTAGAAATATATTTATGTGGAACACCCGGATAGGATGAGCGAGGGGGTGAGCGTCCTCTGTGAGGAAGCTCTACCCCTAATTGATAGGCCCGACTCGTACTTTACAAATCGTGTAAGCTACCGCACGTGATCGGTATCGCCCGAATCTCGGACTGAGCCGAATACTAGTGACTAGCCTTCCTACACTTCCTCTACATGCAAAGGTCCTAGACTAAAGACGAATGATGTGGGAGACTGAATAGAGGCCCCAGGAAGGTGCTGGCTTGGCTCAGCACCAACAAAAGAATCGCCCTCTGCAGAGCTGTACCAGAGATTTCCGAAGCTGAAGGTGGTATCAACAATAAAAGTTCACTCTCAAAGCCAGGGTGTCTGCCTAGGAGCAGTGCGCATGGGACTGAATATCTAGAGATGAGCGAGGCGGCATGATGGATGTGTTCGCAGGTTCACAAGAGTCCAGGGATCTTACCGTTTTCGGACAACAGAACGTGACTTACAGTCACTTCAGGGCAGGTCGAAATCGTGGGAAAACCAACGCTATAGTAATTCAAACCCAGCTGTCCCGGTCTGTATATCGCAGGTTTACCTTCATATACAGACGGTCACCGGTCTAGAGTGAACTGGCCCACCTCAACCCCACCCCTAACATGTCACGTGATGTATTACGTGATGTTTCTCGCAAGTCAAGCACCGTCCAACACATCATTCCCACGGTCCGAGCTGCGCTGACCGTTTCTGCGCCACTCATTTTTAAACTCCGATTTCTTCGGTTTTCAAGTTATTTTATTTCTAGAGTAAATAGAACCAAATAACACGTAAATGTGTTTGTGTATCGACACGCTGCGCCTGTTCACGCCCCCCCCCTCTCCACGCGCTCCCTTGCTCGCCCCTTCCCGTCAGTGTGCCCCCCTACCAGCCCCTTCCTTTATGCCCCCCTTTCCGCGTGCCCTGTTGGCCGCGTGGGGGGTGCACCTCCCTGCGTCGCCGCACGGCCCCTCCCAGTGCCCCCCCCTCAGCCTCCTCCCTTGGGCCTCCCCCTTTTCCCGCCCCCTTCCTCCGTCCGCCCCTGTTCACGTTGAACAGGATACACAAACGAGGACCGGGACGGCCCCCCCGCCCCCCTTGTGCCCCCGCCTCTGTTTGCGCGGGAACGGGAAGGGGCCTTTTGACCCCCCACCCCTGTTTTCGTGCAAAGGAGGCACGGGCGCGGGAACGGTGGGCCCCCATTTACCCCCTCCTCGCGCTCGGGAAAACCCCCTCCCCTCTCCCTTTTGCGCGCCGCCCTGCGCCCGTTTACGCGCAAAGGGGGCGCAGGAAAGGTAAGCACCCCTCGTTTGCCCCCTCTGCCCTCGTTCACGTGCAAACAGGACGCGAACGGGGACCACGCAGGACCAGACCCCCCCCTTTGCGCCCTCGCCTCAGCTTGCGCGCGAATGGGGAGCCGCATGGGAAGGGCACCCTGCCCCCCTCTCGTTTGCGTGCGGGCGCACGATGCCCGCCGCCCCCCGACCCCTCCCTTCTCCGTCGGTGCCAACATGTCCGCGCGGAAGGGGGGGTGCATGAGGGCATGCCGTCCCGTCGTTTGCAACCCCCTTCCCCCATCTGTGGCGCCCTATTGGCACGGAAAGGGAGCGTGCAAGGGCATGTCGCCCCAGCCCTCCCCCTTCGGCCGCGGCGCCCAGTACGCGTGGAAAGGGGGCATGCGAGGGCACACGACGCCCGGCCCAGTCCCCTTCCCTCATTGGCCGCGGCGCCCGGTATGCGCGGAAAGGGAGTACGCGAGGGCACGCGATGCCCTGCCCAGTCCCCCTCCTTTGGCCGCGGCGCGTACGCGCGGAAAGGGAGCACGTGAGGGCACGCGGCTCCCGGTTCCTCCCTTCCCCATCCGCGTGGAAGGGGGGCGCACGAGGGCACGCGGCCCCTTCCTCCTCGGCCGCGCCGTCCTGTACGCGCGGAAAGGGGCACGCGTGGGCGCACCGCCCCCTTCCCTTCCCTTCCCCATTCGCGCAGAAGGGGGCGCACGAGGGCACGCCGCCTCCCTGTACGCGTGGAAAAGGCTCATCTCCCTGCCCGTTTTCGCGCAAAGGGGGCGCGGGAAAGGTAAGCCCACCCTTTTGCCCCCTTGTTCACATGCGCAAACGGAATGCTAACGCGAGACCGTGCAGGTCAGCCCCGCTGCACCCGTTTGCGCGAATGGGGGGACCGTGCAGGAACCCCCCCCCCTTCTCGCCGCTTGCCCCTGTTTTCGCGCAAAGGGGGCACCGGCGCCCCCCGCGCAGGCGAATGGACGGGGCGTGGAATGGAAGGGGAGCGTGCACGCATGAACGGTAAGTGGGGTGCGCACCCCTTCGTGCCCACCTTTGTGCAGAACGGAGGGCTGGGGTGGCGCACCAACCGAGCGGGGGGGCTCCACACGACCGGGAGGAGGTGCACCACCCCGCCCAGATTTCCGCACAGGGGCGACACATGAACGAGGAGGGGGCATGCGGAATGGCATGCGCGCACCCCGTTTGCTAGGGGGGTTCACCTTGGACAAAAAAGAGGTCTATAGTTTATGTAATTTTTATTAGCTAACAAATATATTTATGTGTTTCTCATGATTACAGAGGTCAACTGAGCTTTGTAACATTATCTATTAGCTAATAGTGTTCTGAAATTCTTTGGCTGGTGCGCAACACTTTGTTTACGTGTTATTTGGTTCTATTTACTCTAGAAATAAAATAACTTGAAAACCGAAGAAATCGGAGTTTAAAAATGAGTGGCGCAGAAACGGTCAGCGCGGCTCAGACCGTGGGAATGATGTGTTGGACGGTGCTTGACTTGCGAGAAATATCACGTAATACATCACATGACATGTTAGGGGTGGGGTTGAGGTAGGCCAGTTGGATGAGTGTCCTCAGTCAGTGAGGAAGCTCTGCCCCTAATTGATAGGCTTTACAAATTGTGTAAGCTACTGCATGTGATCGGTATGGCTTGCAGAATCGCCCAGATCTCAGACTAAGGGATACTGGTGACTAGCCTTCCTACACAGGGTCTAAATACTACAGGAAATAGGGTTGCTGCTAGGGATTGTAAAGGGTAACCCTGGGGTTGACTGGAGCTACCCATACCTGTACCTGGAAAAAACCTGTACCTGTGACTGGGTGTTGTGTTACTTCCTAACGCAAGCCTGACTTAGGCGACGTGTACAGCGAACACAACAATAGGCGACTTGCATCAGGAAAAACCAGATCCTGAAAATTTTCACAAATTTCTGAAATTTGGTAAGATTTGTTGAAATGTGGTATATTTGTAACAATATTTCCGATTTTCGGTGATTTCCCAATTTTGACAAATTTGGTAATATAAAAACCTCCCTCCAAATATCCAGTAATATTTTGTAAAATATTACCAAATATTGGCATAAATGGACATATGTTCAGTATGTTTTAGGTGAATGTGTCCAAAATTACATGATTTTACATCACATTGCAGTGCAAACAATCATTCAAGTCAACCGTGGTTTCATTCACAAATAATAATATATTTGTTACTAATAATACATACAGGTACAATCTAACTAATATAACTAATATAGGATATCCACACCGGGTTGGCGGTGCTGTGGTCCACGTCGGGGTGGCGTGGGAGCAGTGGTGGTCTTGCGGACAGTGTTGAGGGGGCGGCGTGGCGGTGAGTCGGCGTGGCGATGAGTCAGCGTGGTGGTGAGTCAGCGTCGTCTGGCGCACCTTGTCAGGGTGACGTGGTGTAGGCGGGTGGGGTGGAGGTGGGTTGACGGTGGCGGGGCCCTGTCGGAGTGACGTGGCCAGTGGTGGCGGGTCTTGCATGTCGTGACCGCATGGCGTTGGGGCGGGGCTTTCGTGTGGTGGGGTGGTGGTGGTGGACTTGTGTGTGGTGAAGATTCGGGGCAATGGCGGCGACGTGGCTCTGTGACATTAGTGAGAAACGATGTAAGACGAAAAAAAAGAAAAACTCATCTTGGTGTACTGGGCAGAAGCCCAGCTCGTTGCCGGTCGCGTGTTCGTGGCCATCGTGGTTGCGGTCATGTGCGATGGCAGCTAGGGAGGCGATGGCGTCAGTAGTGATTTGCAGGCTTGCAGATGGTGGTTTGCGTACCTTGGCGTGGGAGCGGCTGTGGCAAATTAGGGGAGTCTTGTGCTCGGGGCGGCGTGTCTTGCGTGCTGTGTTGGGATGACGTGGAGGTCGGTGGTTGTGGGGCCTTGAGTGCCGTGTTGAGGCGGCGTGACAAGTCGGCGGGGTCTTGGGTGCCATGTTGAAGAAACGTGGCAGGTTGGCAGTTGGGGTCTTGTGTGCCGTGATGGGGCAGGTCAGCGGCGGTGGCGTCTTGCGAGCTATGTTGGGGAGGCGTGGCGGCGGGTCAGCGGTGGCAGGGTCTCGTGCGGTGTTGGGGTGACGTGGCAAGTGAGGAAGACAAGCTGCAAATATAGTCAGAAACAAACCGAAAAAAGCAAAAAAAAAATGTATCTATGCCCAGTGCTTCGTCCGAATGAGGATGGGAGAGGGGCTTGAAAGGGTGAGTCTGGAGTGGCTGGGAAGCGTAAAGGAGAATGGGGACAGGATATGCGTCACAACGCGACTTGTTGAAAAAATTGTGTTGAGCGGAGGCTTAATCTGTGGCGTGGGAAGGTCAATGACACGTCAACGCTTGTCGCTCTCTCGGTGGGGGTCTTTTTTTTGTCTTCTCTTCTCTTACCACCATGCATGCGGACCACCCCCACAGCCTACGCTAGAAGGACATGGCTGAGGACGAGCTGGGCTTCAGCCCAGTGGATAGTACATGTTTTTTTTTTCTTTTTTCTTTTTTTTTCTTATGTCTTTTTTCGCTCACCCTCTGAACTGTTGCAGGCCGTTGCCGCCCCCTCGTGTACGCGGGCTACTTCCGCTCGTCCCCACCCCAACACGCCGCCCTGACGTGGCTTGCAAGACCCCGCCACCACAGCCCCACCGTCACGCCGTGCGCAGGAGCCCGCAACCGCCAACCCACCCCCACGGCACGCAAGACCTCGCCGCCGCCTCAACATGGCATGCAAGGCCCCGCCATCCTGACATGACGCGTAAGGCCCCGCCACTGCCAAGCCACCGTCACGCCGCACGCAGGAGCCCGCAACCGCCAACCCACCCCCACGGCACGCAAGACCTCGCCGCCGCCTCAACATGGCATGCAAGGCCCCACCATCCCGACACGACACGTAAGGCCCCGCCACTGCCAAGCCACCATCACGCCGCGCGCAGGAGCCCGCAACCGCCAACCCACCCCCACGGCACGCAAGACCTCACCGCCGCCTCAACATGGCATGCAAGGCCCCGCCATCCTGACATGACGCGTAAGGCCCCGCCACTGCCAAGCCACCGTCACGCCGCACGCAGGAGCCCGCAACCGCCAACCCACCCCCACGGCACGCAAGACCTCACCGCCGCCTCAACATGGCATGCAAGGCCCCGCCATCCCGACACGACGCGTAAGGCCCCACCACCGCCAAGCCACTGTCACGCCGCCATGTGGCACGCAGAGCTCGACCGCCAACCTACCACGCCACCCTGACACGGCGTGCAAGATCCCGCCACTGCCAACTCACTGCCACGCCACGCCACCACCGCCGACCCGCACCACATGGTAACTTGTATATTAGTTAGATTGTAGCTGCATGTACCCTTGTTAGTTACAATATATTATTGTTTTGTGAATGCAGCCACTGTTGACTGAATAATTGTTTGCACTGAAATATGGGATGTAAATTATGTAATTTTGGACACATTCACCTAAAACACAGGTCCATTTATACAGATATTTGGTAAGATTTCACAAAATATATTAGGGGGGATGTTTATAACAGAAGAATCCCGCAGAGGCGTGCGTGCCTCAGACCTTCCTGGAAATGGACGGGAAGCGTCTCACGGGGCGTCAGAATGCTGAAATACATGGTGCAAGATAGGAGTCGAGGCGAGACAGAAGGTGCGCGGTGGTGCGTGATGGAGTGGAAAGATAGTAGCAAGAAGATGGTAAAGTCCAAGCACCTAACGCAACATCACCCTCCCTTTAGGAGCGACGCCCACGGAGTGGCTTGTCCACACGTCCCTGTCTGTGAGCCTCGATGTGCCACTTGGCATTGGCCATCTCGAGGCAACAGGCGCTGCCCAGCTTGACCACTGCTGCCTGTCCCCAGGCTTCTTGCAGCGTGGCCATGCGGTCCTCGAGGTGCTGCACCTTGTTGCACGCTGTCCTGTAGTGGTGCACTTCGGCGCGTAGTGTAGGGTCACACTCATCCTTGATGGCACGGTCCATGTAGTCTCGGTTGTCAGACATGGGGTGGAAGAGGATCATGTCCTCAGGGGCGTATACCGGCCACGCAACAAAGCGGTAGCACGGCGCGGTGTAGAGGGGACGCATGAAGACCTTGTCTGAGTCATCAAATACCCCACTCACCAGTGGGTCAGGGCCCATGATAACGTTGAGGAACTCGACCTCCCTTGTCTCCACTCGTGGCCTCAACTCCCTCATCATTCACCCTATACCCGCTGATGATCTCCCCCTCCTGACTGGCGTCGCTGACCATGGTGACCTTGAAGGGGATACAATCACCCCCTTTGTTGGGGCGAAACCCTGGGGGGATGTAGGAGGACGAGTGTAGGGCCTGCGGCTGGTGGAAGTGCACCCCATGCATAGTGTATGCCTTCTTGTAGAGGGGGTGTCCCTCTGTATCGACAGTGTAGGGCATTTCGCGGGGGTCGTCAGTATCTTTGGTGGTGCGAATAGAAGGGTGTTCAGCTGGGAAAAGCCAGGCATCCTCATCCTCCGATTCTACATCCCCCATTGCACCATAGCTCAGCGGCGTCGCAACTCGGCCATCCTCCACTGGGCCCTCAGCAACTGCTCCACTCTCCACTTGCGGACCAGTGCCTTCCATGACTGCCTGGGGCCCAGGTCGAAGTCGTATCAGGAGAGGTCGACCCGCACTGCGTCGCACCGGATGTCAAATGACTTGATGCGGGGTCGTGCCACTGAGTATAGCGCGCTCTTCCTCTTGACTGATCCCTGCGCTGGTGACAGGTTGCGCACCAGGAGAGTCGGCAATGGCAACGGTGGGGTCGGGAAAGGCGTGAAGGACGGTGATGGCATCCTCTCTGGTGACAGGCATCCCTGCAACTTGGAGGGACTCACCAACGAGGTTGATGGTACGCTGAGAGGGGAGAGACATGTTGGGAAGAGTGGGGAAGACAGTGTGGGAGGACGTAGCAAAGGTTGCTGCCGGACTCATCCCCTTGTTGGCCCGGTTTATATGGGACTCCCTTGCGGGGTTTACTTGTTTGAAGTCTCGAATGGCTTCATCGGCCGAGACATCTTCCTGGTTAACCCACTGGTTCTCTGAGTCGGGGTAGCCCTTCCATTTGACGAGGTACTGCAGTTTTCGCTGTCGGCCGAATCTTCGGGAGTCCAGAATCTTCTCAACCTCATACTCCTCCTCTCCATCAATCAGTTCTGGCGGCGGGCGCTGATAGTTGGGGCCATGTGTCACAGTCTCATGGTACTGCGTGAGAAGATCTGTATGAAACACCGGGTGGATGCTCCACTGCGTGGGAAGTTCAAGACGATAGTTGACAGGGGACATTGGTGAGGTTATGGACGCGAGAGTAGTTGTAAACAAGGGAAAGGAGTGGTTTTCGAGTGAATGCAGATGACGATAGGGAGACGGGCAATGGGAAAGAGCAAAGGTGATTACATTCAGGGGCTCACATTCGAGCCTTTTTACACTACTCGTACACGTACTATACTTTGTAAAGTAAGCCGAGATTTTATGACGCAAAGACAGCATCACTTTGCTACAGTAAGAAATTACTAAGAATACCCGAGGCGGAAGAGCTTGAGATAGTAAGCAACACATTCACGCATACACGGAAACACAGCGCGGGCATACGCGCACACAATCGCCAACAATACACGAACGATGCACGACGTACTCAGTTCACCACACCCCCGCAAGCTCGACACAGCCCGAGGGTGTTAACATGTGCCACTACCTTCCACTTGGGTAGGGCTTTTGTGAGAATATCTGCAACCATATCTTCAGTAGGGCAGTACAGAAGTTTGATGACGCCGCTAGCGACAGTTTGTCAGATGAAATGATAGCGAAGGTCGATGTGTTTGGTGCACGCATGATAGTTGTCGTCAGTAGCGAGTTTCAAGGCGGCTTGGTTATCACAATAGAGAGGAGTGGGGATAATGAGTGTCGGAAAAAGCTCGCCTAGAAGCTTGCGCAACCAAATGGTCTCCTTCGCTGCGACGTATTCCGCCTCTGCTGTAGAAAGAGTCACCAGCTCTTGCTTTCTCGAACTCCAAGAGACTGCTCCGCCGTTGATAAGGAAAGCGTACCCCAACATAGCATGACAATGCTCCTGCGTCGCACCATCCGCATCTGTGAAACCCTCCAAACTGTGTCGTTCGCCGCCGTAAGTCAGCTCGAACGTCTTCGTACCGGCAAGGTAACAGAAGACCCACTTCACTGCTTCCCAGTGAGCGGCGCCCGGATTGCTGAGGAATTGCGAAAGGGCTGATACCGCAAACACAATATCCAGGCGGGTGGCGATGGCGGCGTACATGAGGCTGCCTATGGCCTCTCGGTACGGAGTCTTCTTCATCTGCACAACTTCTTTGGGGTTACTGGGTTGTTGGTCCTTGGAGTAGACAAGTCCAGGGACCATTGGGCTTCCATGCGGCTTAGCGTCAGTCATCGCAAAACGAGCGAGGATGGAGTCGATGTAAGCTGTCTGAGAAAGGGAGATGGTGCGAGCAGCTCGGTCGCGCGTAACCTTGATGCCCAAGAGCCAATGAAGAGGCCCTAAGTCTGTGAGAGCATAGCAAGCGTTAATCTTGTTTTTGTACTGCGCGACTAACTCGCCTGAACTGCCCGTGAAGATGCAGTCGTCGACATGAACAGCCAGGATCAAGATGTCTTCTCCCACACAGGTAAAGAACACCCCCGGGTCCGCCTGGCTAACAGGGAAACCAAGGTTAGCGAGTGCACGTGAAAGTGTGTCATACCACTTTCGCCCCGCCTGCTTCAACCCGTAAAGCGACTTGCGAAGTCGTTTCACCATGCTCCTGTCGCTGTCGTAACCAGGGGGTGAATACATGTAGATTTCTTCATTCTCGTCCAATTCGCCGTTGAGATACGTGCCGTTGAAGTCGAAGCTCTCGATGTCCCAATCGAAGCGCGCGGCAATGGAGAGAATGATGCGGAAACTGGTTAGCTTAGCGACGGGGGAAAAGGTGACGAAGTAATCAACACCATATACCTGCGTAAAGCCACGAGCGATGAGTCGAGCTTTATACTTATCAACGCTCCCGTCGGCCTTGCGCTTGACACAGAATACCCACTTCGAGCCGACAATATTCTTGCCGGACGTACACGGCACAGTACTCCAAGTGCCTGCCCTCTCGAGTGTAGCCAGCTCGCAGTCCATTGCCTCCTTCCAGCGAGGCCAGTCGGAGCGAGACTGCGCTTCAGCCAGCGTTTTCGGGTCAGCTTCCACGTCCAAGATGGCAGCGCCGATAATATCGTTGAACCCTGCACTGAATACATATTCAGAAAACTCTTCACCAGTAGTACCCTCTCCAGCTTCCAATCGCCTCCTGTAGTCAGAAGTAGCAGGCAAGCGTGAAGACCTGCACGGCATCATGAGCGCGGTGGGATCAAACCACGACCTCGGTGCTGGCAGCGGTCCTCCTTCGTCTTGCTGCCGTGCTTCTTGAGGGGTAGCTGTAAGAGGTGTCAATGGTGATATGGGAGTAGGCGCAGTTGCAGGTGGAAGAATGGGAGGTTGCGGTGCTGCTGAAGTGGATGGCGCAGGTCCTTGCTGCGTAATGGGTGGATGCTGCGCTGGTGGACGAACGGTCGGTGGAGGAGCCTGTGGTTGAGCTGGAGGAGCTACCGCGGGCTGCGTGGTACGAGAGGCAGTTGCAGTCGCATAGCTCGGCAGCGGTGAGCGGAGGGAGATAGTGAGTGGCACGAACTTCACGTCACGCTCGATGGAAATGCGCTTCGTGTTCGGCCAATAGATACGATGGGCGTGTGTTGCGTTTGAGCCCCTGGAGTACCCCCGCGAGGAAGACAGCCATGCGTACAGCGTCACAACCAAGGAGGAGTTGTTGGACTGGGTGAAGAATGGCGACCAGACGTACCGTGATGTGAGTCCCTCACCGGAGTAGAGGAGTGGAAGACGGCCGTCACATGACCCTGGCACGTGGCCTGCCTCGACTTGTCCAGAAGGGTCCGGATGAGCTTATGCCCGGACCGGCCAATAGCGTGTGATGCAGATCGTGACTCGTGACTGATGTGACTGCTGACCGATGATTGACCAAGAGCCTTATGCCATTGGATACTCGTATTAGGGTTCGCGGCTGTGTATTAGGGTTGCTGGGCTTCAAAGCTCCACCCCTTGTATATGAGTAGAAGGACGTCTGCGTGTAGACTCCTTAGCTTTGATATCTTGAGGAATACCTTCCATTTCCTGCGCCTTAGCTCCTAGTCCCTGTGTGTGTGCTTGCCTCTTCGCCATCATCAGCTTTCCGCTATAAGTTGTACGCCGACTTCTTCCTTATCATTTTCGACTTCTGTATCGCCGTTGCCTCTGTTTGGCCTCAACCCTCAGCAAACCGGTCTCTAATCCAAGTCGGATTGATACGTCCCGGAAGGAACGTAACAGCGTGCGTGCTATCTGCGTTGTAACCTACCCATCGCGCCTGAGTAGACCGCGCGTCCAGCTTTGAGCCCTTCGAAGTGTGCACCCAGACTGTTTGCCCCCACTCAGGCAAGCTCCCCAGATCGGGCTTCTGACCGTACAGCCGCTCATAAGGCGTAATGTTGACGAGAGCCCTAGTAATGGTGCGATTCTTCAGCCAGACTGTGAAGTTAATCGCCTCACCCCAGAGGTTCTTCGGCAACTCAGCCTGGTGCAACATCACGCGGACACGCTCGAGGAGCCAGCGGTTGAGCGACTCAGCCACGCCGTTATGCTGTGGCGTGTCGTGGGTAGTGAGCATACGCTCGGTGCCTTGCTCTCGAAGAAAAGTGGTGAAATCACGGCCGGCATACTCACCGCCGCGATCGGACCTAAGGCGTTTGATTTGTGTGCCATGCTGAGTCTTCGCCCAGGCCGCGTATGCCTTATAAGCATCCAGTGTTTCATCCTTAGTGCGCAAGACCTGAAGCCGAGTGTACCAAGAGTAATCGTCAGTGAAGGTCACATAGTACTTGCGACCTCCGAGACTGTGAATGGGCGATGGCCCCCAGACGTCGGTATGCACTTCAGCACCAAAGGTATCGGCAAGCGGAGCCTCATGCTCTTTACAAATGGTCTTGCGGGTCGCCTTAGCATGTTCACACGAGTTGCAGGTAAATGGCGGGAAGTTGTCCACCAGATGTAAGCCAGACACAGCATTAGTACGAATATGGGTGTGGATAGCATCCGTGGAAATGTGTCCGAGCCTGCGATGAAGCGTGAGAATGTCAACATATTCGGGCGATGCCGCAGCCAAGAATGAGTGTTCCACTTTGTACAACCCATTGGCACTAGCGGGTATGCTGCCAATAACCATATCTCCTCGCTTGATCTTGCACGATCTGTTCTTGAACTGCACAGCACAACCGGCCTTGACGATACGGCCGATCGACACAACTGTGAGGCCCATCTGCGGCACATGCAAGACATCACGCAACACCACTTTGGTCAACGTTGTGCCGTTCGGCACCTCTACCTAGTGTTTCGGCAGCTCCGACTAATTCGCGGCTATAGCCGAAGCCATAGCCGGCAGCAAACCCCGCCGAGCTGAGCTGCATGTGATCAAGTGGGCACATTTCGCTGGCTCTGATTGGGCCAGCTAATTCCAGCTGATCTCACTAAGCCGGCTACAGACACCATTCAGACGTGTACAGTACACGTAATACATATCAACACGAGTCTTGACATGAGAACTGTAATCCAAATCCCCCTTTTTTTCTACCGCTCTCTCCTCTCATGGCTCGTCGCTCGTCGAACAAGCCCAAACCGTCTTCGCAATCATCGGTGGCTGCTGGTAGCCAAATGCCTCGGCATTCATCTCGAAAGCGACCAGTGAGTTGTACGTTTTACATATATCAGAATTTACTAATCATACTAGGCCGCCAATACCCAACTCGAGTCTATCACCAGTGGCGAAGAATTCAGCCTGCAAGATGTAGAAGATGAGGACGATCTACCCGACTCGCCTGGTCCTTCAGACGACCCACCGGCACTCGCTCCCACTGATCGTCAATCAGTCACCACTAGAACCAAGGCCCTCGATATCCTCCATTTCTTCACTGAAGTAGAATCCTCCACCGCTGACGGCAAGAAGGTGGTGCAGAAAGCCTGCAATATTTGCATGTGAGTACGCTTTCTATTCACAACTTTCACTCCTAACAAACCACCAGCGCGTCTTACGGTGACGACAAGAACAAGGCTCCCAAGAACTCACCTAATTATTTTTACGCAAAGAGCACTGGAAACTCGAACCTCCGTCGCCATCTCGAAACCCTTCATCGTACCGAATATGACCTGGCAGCTGCGAAGCACAGTTGGCCACCCAGGCTATCGTCTCAATCAGGCGTTGCGTCCACCCACAAGGACGACCGCAAGCTACGCAACCCTGACATACCACTGTTTTCTCCCTCCTTGTTTTTGGATCACCTTGCTCGTTTCATCGTCGCGGATGATCAGGTAAGTCTCCCTCGTTTCGTATTTGTCTGTGCTCTCACGAGTGTCTCTTAGTCGGTCCGTGTTGTCGAATGTCCCGAGTTCCGACAGTTGTGCATGGTCCTCCACGAGACTCTCGTCAATGCCGACATACCTAGGTGCAATAAGATGGGGGAGGTGATCATGAGTCACTGGTGGAGGTCGTTCGAGAATCTGAAACAGGATCTTTCCGTAGCCTGAGTCTTTTTCTTAATCCATACGTACTGATTGTGGGCAATAGAGATCTTGTGGATGAATAAGTTTTACTGCAGACACTTGGTCAAGTGCGAACCTGGTATCATACTTGGCTTTGACCGCACACTGGATTTCATCCGATAAGTCAACTGGACGCCTCACACTCAGAGCTGCACTTATCAGCTTTCATCGTCTCAAAAAAAAGCACACAGGCCACAACATTGCAAGAACAATTTTGCACCTCCTTGATCGGGCCGATGTCACAGTCAAGGTGCGTTTTTCTTTTTTTAGGATGGTTTGGTTCTCTAACACCTTGTTAGATCGGCCACTTCACACTCGACAACACTGAAAACAACGCAGTGGCCATGCGAGAGCTGGAGGGTCTACTCCAGGAACGCATGGGCGCCGAGGCAGCCATCACCATCGGCTTCGACCACTTAGATTCTCATATTCAGTGCTACGCGCATATTGTCAACATTTGTGTTTCTCACATTCTCGACTCCGTGACTTCTGTTCCTGGTACATATCTCTCCAGGCTCAAAGTGACCACTGATTGAGGCTACGCAGTTCGCGACGCCCCACACGATGATTCGGACGACGATTCGGACGGTGAATCGGACGATGGCAACATTAAATTTCGTCGCGATATCGCAGACCTGGAACTGGCCGACAACTTCTACAACGGTGGCAACACAAAACTCGATGCTTGGTTTTCAGGCATCAAATGCAACCCCCTCAAGCGTGCTCGCAGGGCCATCCATCTCTTGCGCTCTTCAGGCCAAAACAGAGAGGCGTTTAAAACATTCGTCCATAAAGGGAACGATAATAATTGGTTCAAGAAAAGAAAAAGTGGCGAGCGTGTTGCTGTACATGTCCCACCAGTAGATCTTCTGAGGGATGTGAAGACGAGGTGGGATTCGGCATACCTGATGCTAGAACGTCTGAGAGAACTCCGTCTAGTTCGTTCGTTTCGCCAAATTGACAGTGGATAGTACTAATTGAATGACACATAGGCCGTCGATCTGTATTTCGACACCAACTTACAGGAACACATTTCCTTTAAATTGTCGGATTCTGACTGGAATATCCTGGAGGCTTTGGAAGTGGTTTTGGCAGTGAGTTGGTCGCCTGCCCGGGGCTGTTACTCATCGCAACGACAGGTTCCTCACAAATTCCAACAAACCATGTCGTCTGAGTCGACGCCTGTCTTATCTTTTGCTATCACCAGCTTCGAAAAGTTTATGACCGAGTGGGAAAAACTCGGGGAACGACACGAAATCCTTAAGCCTTGGGTGGAAATCGGCTTGTGCTGGGCGACCAAATACTATATTCGAATGGACAATACGATCGCGTACGTCGTCACTATGTGTAAGTCTTAATATTACCACTCTGTCATCACACTTAAGCTGACCTCTAGTCCTCAATCCCACTGTATGCTTCTTGTGGATCGAATCCGAGTGGGACACTGGGTATATCGAGAGGGCTAAGAAAACGATCATCACGCTTGTATGTGCCATATTATTATACTCTCTTATTCCAACTGTCTGTTGCCCAGATGTCCCCTTACCAAGCACCGTCGACGGCTGTGACCGTAGGACCCAGTACCCCTGTCCCACCCACTCCGGTCACTAGACGTAGGGCATCTCCAACGCGCTTTGCAGTGGAACCCGCATTTGATAAGAAGGAGGCTCGTGTGTTGAGTGTCGATGCCGAGTACCGGAAGTACGTGATGGGCCAGGTATCTTCTGAGAACACCGACATCCTACACTTCTGGGAGGTAAGTGTAGCGGTATGACACCTCGCTACGCTAGACTCAAGTTGAAGAGTAAGTGAACTGTAAGGGAGCACACTCAAGCCTAGCACGGAGATAAATCACACGCCGAACGTACAGTCACAGTGGAGGGACAGAAGCGTGGAGTCCTTATACAAGAACTCAATCTGTCAGAGATATCACACTGTGGTACACTGAGTGGAGAACCAAGAGGACCAGTTAGATTGGAGAGAGTAAGGGAGTACAGGAAGATACGCACCTGAGTGGAGAACCAAGAGGACAAGTTGGTTCCACTCAGGATGCTACAGGAGGGTTTATATACGCTACTGATGCTGACCTTGAATTGAGTCTGAACACTATTACTAAGTGTATAGTAAGATTCCATGACTCAGAGGATGATGTGTCGTGTCTAATAATAGCGCTATCTATTGTGCTGACTGATGCACTTGTCATAGCTGCTGACACGTCTCCTTATCTGCTGAGTAAAACCTAATACAGCGAGTAAGCGTAAACTACTAAGCGTAACCTAGAACATTCTAGAGTCTTCTACCCTTATCTACCAATCATGAGAGTCTGTACATAAAAGGAATGTGACCGGATTAGGTTGTCCTGTTAAGGATGCAACTATCCCAGGGTCATGTGCTTGAGGGTGCACATGGTGGCATCATGTGACTAACCAAGTCTCGTACTTTGGCCCTTTATATCTTCACCGTATAAATCCGTAAAAATACAGAAAAATAGGGAAAATAATACGCATCCATGACAGTAAGTTTGTATGACTTAATGAGGCTTGGGCTCTGACTCACCGTGAATAGGCCAACAGGACTGAGTTCCCTACTTTGTTCACCATCGCCATGGATTACCTCCCTATCCAGGCAACCTCTGTCCCCTGCGAACGTGTGTTCTCGTCAGCAAAGGAGACAGACACCGTGAAACGAAACCGGATCAAGTCAACGTTCATGGAAGCGCTTCAGCTGTTCAAGTTCTCAATCAAGAAGGAACGGCTCAATTTCATGGTGGGGTGGGCAACACCGGAATCGGTGATGACTGAGGCGACGAGTCAGGAGAAGGACCCTCTCACCTCTCTCTTAGCGGAGGATTCAGAGGCTGCTTTGGAAAATATATTGAAGGAGTTTAGTATCTACGACAACGAGAATTAACTACGTATCTACGAGCAACAAATATCGAGTTGGACTTGACAGTATTTGTCTCCGCAGAGCTGACATCGGAGTTGTGAATGTGAACTTGGATACAACAAATTGTCATTGGCCTCCTTCTTGCACCCCCCTTTGTTCACGCTCCATGTTGGTGGTGACCATGTGCCCTCAAAATCGACGGCAAACCTCTGAGAAATGTCCCATTCCTCTTCAACTAGACTTTGTGCGTGTTGCTGGCCGGTATAGAGTAGGAAAACTACTCGGTTCTGGTGGTTCTGGTGAGCCGCCGACTCTAACTCAAATTCGACACCTATTTCTAAGCTCTCTAGGGAGTGTCTATTTAGGGAGAGATATAATGACAGGCACCAAAATTGCTCTGAAGATAGGGCACACAGATCACTTGGCTTTGAGGCTCAGTCATGAATACGATGTGTATTCAGCTCTTGGCGCCTGCGCAGGTGTTGCTCCAGTACACTGGTATGGGAAGGAAGGCCTATGTGAAGTTATCGTCCTGGATCATCTTGGGACTTCGCTTGGTGATTTGATTGACGAAGAACAGGTCGACCAGAGGAAGACATTCCTGTACGCCAGCCAAATGGTATGTTCATCGCATTCTAGTGTTGGGGAAGTTTGCTCTCAGACCGACCCAAACCAGGTTTGAACTGAACCCAAACCGTTTTAAATGGTTTGGGTTTGGAGAATCCTGGCTCAAACCGAATGGTTTGGTTTCCGGTTTGGGGGTCCCAAACCCAGTTCAAACCGAACCAAACTGATTAAGAAAACATATTAAAAAATAGTTTATAAGCGCTCAATAAATGGTTTGGTTTGGTTCAAACCGAGTTTGAACCGAACCAAACTGAGTTTAAACCAAATTTAAACCAAAATCAATGGTTTTTGGTCTCAAACAATTTGAAACAAAGTCTTAACCAATGAATTTGAACAAAATCAATCGTTGTTTCCTCAAACCAATGTCTTAAGTGGTTCCTTAAGTGGTTTGAACCAAGTTTGAACTGAACTGAACTGAACTGAACCGATTAAGGACCAATTTCAAACACTTATTTTTAATCGGTTTGAAACGGTTTGGAACGGTTTGGAATGGTTTGAACTGGTTTGGGTCCGGTTTGGGTTCAGTTTGGTGAAAATTAAATGGTTTGGTTTCTGGTTTGGCCCAAAATGGCCCAAACTGAACCAAACTGAACTTCCCCAACACTATCGCATTCGTAAAATGATTTCACTGAACTTGTCTTGTGTCACCAGCTCTCAGCAATCAAGTCGCTGCATACTCGGCACTACATCCATCATGACATCAAACCAGACAACTTCATGGTTCGAGCTGGCCGCCCTCACGCTGCTGTCTTCCTCATCGACTTCGGCTTGGCACGGCTATTCCGCAATCCTGCAACTTATTTACACATCCCATATTCCAACGATCACTCGATAGTCGGGACTCTTCCGTTCACGTCCATAAATGGCCAGCAAGGACATGCCCAATCACGTCGTGACGACCTGGAGTCGCTCGTCTATACCATCATTTTTTCAGCACGTGGTGACTTACCTTGGACGATAACTTCTGCCTGCAGTGATCAGAAGGCAGTCCTCCAGAAGAAAAAGTCAGTCATGGCAGAAGAGCTGTGCGAAGGCTTACCCACTCCCTTCTGCAATTTTGTCACCTATGTCCATTCACTTGGCTTCAACGAGAAGCCAGACTACCAATACCTTCACTCTATTCTCTTGCGGTGCTTGGCAGCAGAGGCAGACCACCCTGGCGAAGCGCTACCTTTCCCCACTCTCTCTATTGTCAGTCCAGGCCATGAACCTGTTTCCAGTGACTGGGTGTAAGTATCCTCATGTTGTATGGATAACCGCATAACCGGTGCTGATTGCAGCCATTTAGTCTTCGCTCTTCAATTCGCACACAGATCCTACAATCCAGTAGCAAGTTTTGTACTCCCACCCCCACTCGGACCACTCCCATGAGAATATGGGGGAAACGCTAAACTTTATAGCCCTCATGTATACCAACACTGTTGTAGTTTTGTGGGACCTGTGTTCTGTTTACCGTAGTCTTATTTTGTCAGTCTTAGCCTTATGTATGGTGCAGAATTTATTGTGCGGTGGTGGAAATGACGATGATCATACCCCTCATCTTTGTTGAACGGTGGCACTACTCGAATCCAGACACAACCGTCTTACAGGCCCCCGTTGCCTCCGTCCTACACTCATCGACCCCCAGCAACCAATGCTCAGACCACACCCAGGACTTCCGCACCTCCTGACTACGGTCGTGGCATCTATCACCCAAGTACAGTCTCATCTCGCACCTGAACACCTAGTCAGACGCAGCCATCCGCCACTCTCACACAGCCTTCCATTTCTCAATCCGCTTCAACTGGCTCCCGTACCCTCTTGTCTGCCCACCGAAAGAGATCGATTCACACCTTTGAAACTCATCCGTGCCTTCGCCATTGTATCCACGTACCATGTATTACGGTATTCGCAACTTCATCTGCCCCGTTTCTGTCCCAGTATCTCCTTCCAACCATTTTGTTGTTTGGCTTGTTCCTCAAGTTCTTTGCCTCCGTCACCCCCTTGTATCAACAGGAGATGACGCTTTGCCCCTTGCCCAGCTCGCCACACCCAGACGGTGAGTGTAGTTATACAAAGTCTTTTTATCGACTTCAATATTTTTTTGCATAGCTGGGGCCGTGTCACGTCGTCAACTCATGCGCATGACAAGGCACGGGTAAGTGTACCACCAGGACCTCGATGTATGATCTCCAAGGGGGGTTATCGGTCTTTTTGAGCAGGTAATCGAGCGACTCGAGGTCTGCGTCTCGAGGGAGTGGCTCACCGCCGTCCGTCAACCACTTCTCCAAGCCACCGATGCTGTAGAAAATGATCGGGGTAGGGTAAGCCATGGCCGAGGTGTACTGGACGTCGATGTTCGCTTCTATGGTGGGGTTGTTCGGTTCGTACCTGCCGCCGTTCACCAGCTCGACAGTGAAGGTTGCCAGACTGGGAGGTTGCACATCGGAGCGAAAGTAAGTCATGAACATAGTCAGATCCGTCTTACTCGGGTAATCTTTCCGGAAGCCAAATACCTTTGCATAGCTGGGGCCATGTCACGTTGTCAACCCATGCGCATGACAAGGCACGGGTAAGTGTACCACCAGGACCTCGACGTATGATCTCCAAGGAGGGTTATTGGTCTTTTTGAGCAGGTAATCGAGCGACTCGAGGTCTGCGTCTCCAGGGAGTGGCTTGCCACCGTCCATCGACCACTTCTCCGAGCCACCGATGCTGTAGAAAATGATTGGGGTAGGGTAAGCCATGGCTGAGGCGTACTGGACGTCGATGTTCGGTTCGTACCTACCGCCGTTCACCAGCTCAACGGTGAAGGTTGCTAGACTGGGAGGTTGCACATCGGAGCGAAAGTAAGTCATGAACATAGTCAGATCTGTTTACTCAGGTAATCTTTCCGGAAGCCAAATACCCCGAGCGTATTCCGGTCAGCCGCGGTGGGAACGTATGTGAACGTCTTGTACAACCCACGTAGTTGCGACGGCGTGACATGGCCTGCGCGGCTCGACAGCACCGTCACGGGCTTACCCGCCGCCGCTTTGACCGAGCGCCTGTGTGGTGTCTGTCGCCGTGTCTGTGTGGAGGCGAAGTATGTCGTCAGCGCGACCGCTTGAATGTGTATTGGCTGGAACCTCAGGGAGACGATGGCGAATGACATCGAGTTCATGTGTACATAGAACTGTCAGACATTCGTAGAGAACTGGTATTCATAATTTAATAGTGGTATTACAAAGACACAGTGAGCCAGGGCAAGCAGCGAGACTGGCCCAAGACGCTGAGGCCCGTGAATAGAGTCCCGGTCTGTAAACTGAGCAAGTCACACCGGCTTCTGGCTCGAGCCAAGCTCGAGCCAGTCAAACCAGAGAAAGCCGGTATTTAGACATGCTTGGCTCAGCTCGGCAGTGAGAGCCATGCACTAAGGCTTGGCTCGGTCCAGCAATCTATGTGGGACAGCTCAGGCGGCCTGGCTCCAGCTTGGCCCAGCTCTACGAGCTGCCGAAACACTACCTCTACCTGGATGTCTCCCGCGCCGACTGCGTAGAAGACACGGTTGTTCGCTGCAGTGATAGGACAAGTGGGGATCTCGCGGTACGTGACAAAACACTCATGGTACGGGGTCATATGACGAGATGCCCTGGAATCGTACAGCTCCGTCTCTGCGCCTGCTACTTCATCGGCCGCCATCGCTGGGATCAGAGGGGCATCCTCATCATCATCCTCCCCAGCCTCTGTGATTGTGGCCCATGCCTCGATGTCTGCACTTCCACTTCCTCCCTGCTCGGCGCCAGCGTCAGCGTCACCACTTGTGCCACCCTGCCTCGCACCTCGTCCTCGTCCTCTGCCGCCACGTTTCTTCGGCCCTTGGCCTTCTTTGCCGCCACCTTTTGCCCAGCAATCGGCTATAAAGTGGCTGCGCTTCTTGCAATTGAAGCATTCGACATCACGCTTCTTCCGGGCGTCCGTGGCAAAGGATTCATCTGGGGCCTTGCCACCACCTAAGGTGCGTCGATCATATTCGTCTGTGGCAAGCTTAGTGACTATAGCAGGAGTAGGGGTAGTACCGCTCATCTCGGCGGCAGCGGCTATCGAGGTCAAAGTCGACTGGAACGATGGCGGCAGCGATCCCATCAAGATCGTCACATACTCGTCGTCGGGCACAGACTTGTCCTTTGCCGCAAGCTGTTGGCACAAATTAGCCAACCTCTCAAAATGCTCACGCACACTGTCTGCCTCAGCGCAGCGCGTAGTCTGAAGTCGCGTCCTCAAATCCACCAAGATGAGAGTGGTGCGTCCTTCATACAGCTTCTTCAACTCATCCCACACTGCCTTCGCAGTTGCACCGCCCTTCACGTTATTGAAGACGGTGTCGGGGATAGATTAGTGTTGGGGAAGTTTGGTTTGGTTTGGTTTGGGGCCATTTTGGCCAAACTGGAAACCAAACTGATTAGAATTTGCCCAAACTGAACCCAAACTGAACCAAACTGCTCCAAACTGCTCCAAACTGAACCAAACCATTCCAAACCGTTTCAAACTGATTAAGAATAAGTGTTTAAAATTGGTCTTTAAATGGTTTGGTCCAGTTCAGTTCAGTTCAAACTCAGTTCAAACCACTTAAGGAACCACTTAAGACCTTGGTTTGAGGCAAAAACAATTGATTTTGTTCAAATTCATCAGTTAAGACTTTGTTTCAAATTGTTTGAGACCAAAAACCATTGATTTTGGTTCTAATTTGGTTTTAATTCAGTTTGGTTTGGTTCAAACTTGGTTTGAACCAAACCAAACCATTTATTGAGCACTTATAAAATATTTTTAATATTTTTTCTTAATCAGTTTGGTTCGGTTTGAACTGGGTTTGGGACCCCCAAACCAGAAACCAAACCATTCAGTTTGAGCCAGGATTCTCCAAACCCAAACCATTTTAAACAGTTTGGGTTTGGTTCAAACCCGGTTTGGGTCGGTCTGAGACCAAACTTCCCCAACACTAGGATAGATACGGCAATCAGCTGCTTGATCCATACGCCAGCGCACAGCTGGAGTCAACCCGTTGACATCGCCAGGACCGGTATACGTAGTGGTGATGGTCGCTTCGGTGAGATGCTTGGATAGGCCGCACGATTCGACAGCCCACAGCATCCTATCACAGTACGTCACCCAATTAGAGCCCGCGATTAACTTTGTGACCATTGTTCTCAGGTCGTCAGACATGTCGAGCACAGAGTGTTTGCTTCTAGACAATATAATAGGGGCGTACACTCAGATTCGTGTAACAGGGGCTACTGATGTTTTAATTAACAGCAGCAGGGCCCATAACCTGGTGAGGTTATGGACACGAGAGTAGTTGTAAACGAGGGAAAGGAGTGGTTTTCGAGTGAACGCAGACGACAATAGGGAGACGGGCAATGGGAAAGAGCAAAGGCGATTACATTCAGGGGCTCACATTCGAGCCTTTTTACACTACTCGTACACGTACTATGTAAAGTAAGCCGAGATTTTATGATGCAAAGACAGTGTCACTTTGCTACAGTAAGAATACCCGAGGCGGAAGAGCTTGAGATAGTAAGCAACACATTCACGCATACACGGAAACACAGTGCGGGCATACGCGCACACAATCGCCAATGATACACAAACGATACACGACGTACTCAGTTCACCAGACATCACCTGGACGATCTTAAACAGGCCATGCCATTTGGGCGCAAGCTTAGTGGTAGGCTGATTGGTCTGAAGATGGCGCCCTTCCAGCCACACGAGGTCCCCTAGGGTGTATCTGGGCGTATCTTTGTGTTTCACCCACAACTGCTGCGCCTTGATGAGGAGATCTTTCACCCTTTGTCGTGCCTCTTTGAACTGTTTGACCCTCAGCGCCACCTGTGGGATGGGCAAGGGCCTATCGGTCCAATCAGCGCAAGGGTTGTATCCCATCAGAAGATCGAAAGGGGACTTCCTTGTGGTCTCATGGGGCCAGTTGTTGTGCGTGAATTCCACCATAGGCAGATAGGAAACCCGATCACGGGGGAACCGTTGCTCTATGTGTTAGAGGTGGGGACGGTAGTCTCGGAGGGGAAGTTCTCGGAGGGGAGTTTATCGAAGTAGTTGTTATATGATGGAGTTGGCTGGGACCAGGAGCACTTGAAAGTGGTCCAGGGGATATGCGAGGGGAAGATGGTTGAGATGTCACTCGGGATATGAGACCAGTAAGTCTTTTAGTGGTGTTATCTAGGTTTCGCGAAACTTGCTCTTGTTCACTATCAGAATCCGGGGCGTTTGTGGGACTGTGAGGAGTTAATGACTGTTCGCTCTCTAATTGCTCTTCAGAGTCTGAAAACTGAACTACTCGGTTGTTTCCATAAACCCAACACTCTTGGGTATAGGACCAGGAGATCTGCTTTTTCTTGAAGGATCCGCAAAGGATAGCCCAGTCTAGCTTTCAAACCTTTCGGATGTTGGGAAAGACTTCTTCAAAGTCTTGGACTGTGAGACACTTCTGGGTAACAACGTGTACCCACGGGAAATGGCCGTTGGGACTGGTGACAGGCTGCTTGTTGAAAGTGGCATAGATGAGGTTGTCAACGAGGGAATAGTATGGCTTTGTGATGTACAGGGGAATACAATTTTCTTCA
This sequence comes from Lactarius pseudohatsudake, assembly GCA_021525015.1. Taxonomy (NCBI): domain Eukaryota; kingdom Fungi; phylum Basidiomycota; class Agaricomycetes; order Russulales; family Russulaceae; genus Lactarius; species Lactarius pseudohatsudake. The sequence goes on along the minus strand of JAKELH010000464.1, from coordinate 23,302 downwards.
TCAGAAGTGAGGTCTCTTTTCTCACTCATTCACTGGGGGTTGCGGTATAACAGGGAGACGCTCCAGTTTTCTTCCCTCCACGGGTAGAAGATTTGATACGCGGGGCGGAGGATTGCTCGATCGGGTTGATTCGGTCTTTGCTGACGACAAATCCAATGGTATTCCTTGTAAATACCAAAATGGGTCAGGGTAGTCTTACTTCTCCACAAGAAGTTCTGGAAGTTCAATGGGCTTGAGGTAATGTCCCGTGCTCGGGTAAGGGGTGACGATAAGAGAAGGGTCTCTTGGGGGTACTGATTGTATTGGAGACGACAGTGATGCTTGAAGACGTCAAGCTCTCGGGGGGTCCTCGTAGGTAGCTGCTCGGAAACAAAGATGGCTTCAGGAAGATGACAATGAAGGTCTCAGGGTTGGGTTTCTAGGAAGTGAGCCTTGTTGCTACTCGTTGAATGTTGCCTTGCAACTGGATTACTCGGGAGAGTTGGATTGCTTGGTCTGGCTTGGTAGATGCTAGGATAGACCGGTTTGTTTGGTCTAGCTTGATTGATCCTTGGGATGTCTGGATTAGGAACTATTGGAATAGTTTCGCGAGGGGGGTGTCGGGGTCCTGTAGGTCTTCTCGGGATTCTCGGGATGACAGGGGAGTTGTCGTGGGAAGAAATATGGGAATTTCTTGACTGGAAACGACGGTGGGGTTGTCTTGTGCGGGATGAAGCCAGGGTGATAGCCCAATTTGTTATGGGTTCCAGGGTGTCAATTTTACACTCGTAAAATGCTCGGGATATTTGCAACTTAGTACTTTTTGCTCAAAAAGCACACTGCGACAAATTACTCGGATTCTACTACGCTTTCTCTAAAAGGTAGGTAGTTAAGTCCAGGGGACCACAGTACTACTCCTTCTGGGGTAGGGGGAGTCTCAGGTCTATAGCTGCAGATGCAAACTTCTTGATTGCACCAACAAGATCCTGAGGCGCGGGGTTCTTCCCAACCGGCGTTGCTTGAAACATCGCTGGTTAATGCTGTGTCTGGACTACTTGAGGGGAGGGAAAGGTGGGCTAGTAGGCTGAGAGGATTAGTCTTGGTCCATCCTACTAGGAGCTCTACAAGCTCGGGATCGTTGGGGTCCGTGGGAGGGTTGTGGAAGACACGGGGGTTGACCAAACTCTGGTCTGGGTTTGTCAGGGTTGTTTCCCAAGTACCGCTACTCCAGGAATACGTAAGCTTGGTTCCTTCGGTAATAACCAAGTGGGGCGGGCCTTCTCTGTCCACTACACGGACTTTGCAGAAGGATAACTGGATCTCTTCATAAGAGAGGCGGAACCAATCAATATATCGGTGGGGGTTTCCAAACTGGAGTTGTTGGATGAGGTAGTCGTGCCGAGGGGGAATATAATTGAACCAAAGATAGTCGCTCTTTGTCCAAAGGAGAAGTTGGTCGGTGATGATGTCAGAGAGGTGCCAGAACAGGAGCTGGTCGTTACAGGCGTCGACAACGGCTGAGAGGTCGTTTACCAAGTTGTTGTAGCTGTCTTGACCGGTGAGCTCTCCAAACTCAAAAAGGTAGACAAGACTCTTGAGCACCAAGGGGGGATCCGTCCAGCAGTCTATGCGGGAGTCCTCGGAGAGGTTGTTAAGGGAGGTTGAAGGGTAATACCGACGGACTTGTCGGTCTCTGTGGGTATTGAAGTTTGCATGAGCTCTCGCAACGTGTTGTTCTTCAGTTAATGCGTGAAGGGGAATAGGGGGCACTTGAATCACTCGATTCACAGTCCGTTAATCAAAGGCAAAAGGAATACTCACTAGTCGCGTTGATTTGAACCACTCGATTCAAAGAGTCAAGGCAACAAATCTATACCACTAGTACTGTAACACCACCACAGGGGCATTTAGTATGGCGTGTACTTTGTAAGTCACAATGGGTTATGGAAAGGCACGGGTCGGTTAGGACCGAGAGTGGTGATGCACAAGTATCACTTGGTCTCCTGGGACACAAGGATAATAGCGGGGTCAGGACAGGCTCAAGCGCAAAGGCGAGCAAAGGGTTTCTAACTCAAGCGCAAAGGTGAGTTCACTCAGGGTCGTGAGACAGCAGATGTGGTATTACACAAGAAGTCAAGTCTACCATACAAGCTAGGTATGAGTCGACTTATATAGAAGTACAGGATGTTTGTACAAGACAAACATAAGGCGCGATCCTAGGATGCGGGTCCTAGCGAGCTAACAAAGGAGACTTCTGATATGGAACAAGGGGAATGTGCGGAAGCATATGTGAGTCAGATGTGAACGGAAATGGCCCAGATGGGGCGGCAGATCAGAAGGTCCATCAGAAGGTAAGACACAGTGAAGAAGAGAAGGGAAACCATGAGATGTGCGGATAGTTATCGTACAATCAGATCAAGGGTCACGAGCGAAGAAGAAGAAGAATCGTAACATTACCCCCCGTCAGACTCAAAGTCGCCACGACTTCGACTAGTCGCTGACATAGTAGTAGTCCTCCTCGGGAGGTGCGTTGTCAGGCACGGGGGAGGGGGAGGGGGGACAGGTATGTCTGTGTAAGAAAAGGTGCTTGCCGTGTCCGCCACATTTCCCACACCGCTCGTACATCGGACAGCAGATCTCGTCATGTCGCGTGTCGAACCGAAGGCACTTCCCGCAGAAACGAGGGTGGTTGGTTTCCTCGTTATAGGTGGGTGACATCGGGTTGAGGCGACGAATGAGGCAGACGTCCATATGGTGGGACCGACTGCCACACCATTGACATGGTCCTTGCGGGGCTCGCCCCAGTACAGGGCAGTCTGCAATGAGGTGGCCAGGCTCCTTGCACTCGTAACACTTACGACGATGCTTGTCCTTCTCTCCATGGACGCGCGGCATCTCGCAAGGTCCTCCCTCACGCGGCACGAAGGGCATCGCATATTTCTCGAAGTGCGGTTTGACAGGTTTGGGTCTAGCCGTCAACTCCACGTACTTCTCCGAGATCAGCGGAATGGCACGAGTGTACTGGAGGCGCTTCCACACTCCTCCGAGCTTCGTGTTGAGGTTGAACCGATCACAGATAGCCTTTTGTTCGAGTCGCAACAGGTCCGTCTGTCGCTGCTTCAACTCGTCCTGCTCTACGAGGCACTCTTGGAGCCGGGCTACTTCGGCACGAAGACGGGGGTTACGAAGTTCCATGAGGACTTCGTCGATGACAATGTGGCATGGGTCGTGAGGGTGGAACATGAGGAGTTGCCTGTCCGTGATGGGCCAGGCTTCATGGTTAAAGTTGGGGGAACGAAGGAAGACAGGACAGATATAACAGGGCTGCCCCCTGCCCATGGTTCCTACACACTCAGTGTAGTCTTTGCGGTAGTAGATGTAGGGAGCGAGCTGCTTCCCTCTGTCGGTGGTAATCATGAGGGTGAAGTGCATGGGGGACGAGGGGTCGTTTGGGAAGAAGGGAATGCCCAGGTTGTTCGGATTGGCATCATCTCCCTCAGTAGGGGCAATGCGATCGTAATCGATGGGCTCCTCATCGTCAAGCAGAGCGAGTCGGGGATCAGGAGGAGCAGGTTTAGGGGATGACAGGGGCGTCAGGGTATACCCTTGCGCAGTGGGGAATGGTGTGTGAATGGTGGTTAGTGTCAGTCCCGGCACTAGAGCAAGTTCAGTAGCTTCTTCAAGTGGGGGAGGGGCACCGTCAGTGAGGCGTTTCGTGGCTAGTGCTAGGACAGCTGGAGGGGGGGAGTCGGTGACGTTGGAGTATGGGGTGTGAAGTATGAGTCCCTCGGGGATTCCGAGGTCTTGGGAAGGGATGGTCAAGTTTTTGAGAATGGTGGCGACAGGAGGACGGACTGGGACAGTAGAGACGAGGGGGGTGGTCGACATGTTTAAGAGATGAAGATGGGGGTATGTGGGTCGACGGGTTGTGCTTTATATCTTTTGTCCAGCCCTGTTGGCAGTTGGGTTGTGGCAATAGAAGTCGGCGATAAGGTCAGATGCGTGATGGACGTTGTCTAGTGGTTCCCATGTGCTGTCACTCATGGGAAAGCCTTTCCATTGGATAAGGAATTGGAGTTTGCGCCCTCGGCCATGGAGTCTGGATCCGAGGACTCGCTCCACTTCGAATTCTTCTTCTCTGTCAATAAGGTCAGGCGGTGGTCGTGGGAAGTTCACCCCGTGCAGTTCGGTTGGGACCACATGGGATCAAGCAAGACTCTGAGACCAAAGGGGGATAGTCCCTGATGGCCTCAGATTTTCTGACTTTGGAGTGGGGTCATCTGCACAATGATGACAGGTGCATTGACTCCCTGTGTGTTGATACATTGACCATCTCATATCTCTTTCAGTGAAGCCCATGTATTCTTAAAGCCAAGGAATTCAAGGGACAGCTGGTTTTCAGCCTTCAATTTGCTCATTCAGGTCAAGAAAGCAATCAACATTTTTGAGGGGATCACTAAAGGATGGGTCTAGGGCTTATTCATTCCTCTTTGATAATGCCCTCAGGGGTGAGGAGGTTCCGTGGAACATGGGGTGGATCTTCCATGTTGTGGGAAGTTCGAGTTCGTAAGACACTGCTGATAAGGCCTTTTTGACGCGGAATGGTCCGTGGCGTTTGAGGGCTAGTTTGGCAGTGGGATAGAAGGTGCGGAGGTTCGTTCCTTCAGGCCATACTTGTGCGCCTTCTTGGTAAGGGATGAATCGAGTCTTCCCTCGCTTTGCCATCAAATCCTGCGCATGTTTGATGCAATCTTGCGCATGTCACCGTCTGATGACCATTTCTTCGAGACGCTGGTCCACCGATGGAGTTAACGTGGGTTTTGGGGTCCACATAGTACGCGGTTCCCATCCCATGATGAGTGAGAATGGGGAGTGTTTCGTGGTTGCATTGGGCCATGCGTTATGTGTGAACTGTGCCACTGGTAGGGCCTCTGCCCAGTTGTCCTGCTGTACATTACTCCAGTGACAGAGGTATTGTTCTAGCCACTGGTTCGTGCGTTCGGACTGCCCATCTGTCTGAGGGTGATATGTGGAGGAAATGTTCTGCCGGATCCCGAGGACCTGGCAGAGTTGTTTCATGAATGCTGATGTGAATCGGGGGTCATGATTGGTGATAAGTTTATGTGGGATCCCATAGTGTGGGTACACGTGTTGGAGGTAGAGACGCGCTACTCCTTCTGCGGTGATTGACTCATTACAAGGGATAAAGATAGCAGCTTTCGAACAGTCATGGTCTGTGATCGTGAGGATGGAATCGTACCCTTGTGAGTGCGCAGATCGGCCGTAAACGTAAAAAGGCGAACGCGAATGACATACTTCCCGGCGTCTTCATCAGAAGCATGCAGAAAACACGATCTCAGCACACCAAATGGTCAAAGGTGTGTGTGTTTTATCATTGTGTGATGCATAACTGATATTCTTTCCAGCACTGAGGAAGGGTTGGGTGCATACCTCAGGTGGTCAGTGCATGTGTTGTGGCACCCTACTTAGTGGAGAAATGCACTTGTTTTACTTCCCAGAGGATCACCCTTCCATGCCTGGTTGGTTTAAGGGGATGCATGACCTCTGCCTGCTTGGCCATAGGGCAATGACTTTGTGCAGAGGGGCATGGGCTGTCAGATCCAACATGGTACATCCATCTGCCACCTGTCTCGGAGGATAAGGGTGAGTACAGTATGCCCAGAGGTGGGCAAAGCCAAGCAGTCAGTAGTGGTTTTGAACCTGTGAAAGTTCTCATCAGGGGGCACTGCTACCCCAATCACTGCACCTTCTGAGGCCATTTAGGGACCCTACCAGTCTTACAACCTACCAAGGGAGTTGGCCAGCATAGCACAGTGTGGTGTGACCCCTGGTGGACTGGTTGCAATTGGAGCAAGTGTGAGCAGGGAGGAGGGAGGCTTCCTGCTCAGCTTATATAGCCAGCCAGCCAGCGCAGCATTGGCACTGCGCTCCCACATGCACTCCAGGCAGCCAAAATGGACAACCCCTTTCAGGGCCCTGGCTGCTCTTTTTTGACCCCATGTGATCCCCATCAGTGAGGTCATATCACTGTGGGACCCCTCTGCCATCTGAAGATCTGATAGTAGCAAAGTTGGAAGTTATCATTCAGGAACATGGGCTCTGGCCAGAGAATGGGCTCAGTGCACCAACTTCAAGTGTCCAGCTGGTTGCACAGACTGCTGCTGCCAGTGCATGCTTTTCACTCAGCCCAATTTCACCTCCCAAAAGCCCAAATTACAAGAATATATCAAATCACATGGCCATCTCTGTGACTTTTATCCTAAGTATCACTGCAAACTGAACTTTATCAAACAGTTCTGGGATGCAGCAAAGTCTCAATACTGCACAACATTAAGAACGGGCATGCTCAAGAAGATGGAGGCCACAGTTAGGGAGAGCCTCGACAGTGTCTCCCCTTCTCCAGATCTGGCAGTGAGTTCTATTTTATTCCTACTGTGCCACAGCTCAACATGTTTGCCAAGTCTCTAGGTTTGCAAATTGGTCTGTGTGTTTCATTGCTGCCTATCGAGAGGGTTTATCAAGCACACAGGTGGCATGGGCCAACAAGAAGTATCATGGGCATCATGTGCTACCCCCTGAGTGGACTCTCACTGTTAAACAGTCGACATAATATTATTTGAGAAAAATGTGTAGATACATTCCTCTCTTCAACCAAATGCCAGGTAACTTAGACCCGAATTGACTTGAAATCTGGTGAAATCACATGACCCAACCCTAGGGTTGGGGGCTTACATAAAGGGTGTTGAGACTAGATGGCGCCAACTCAGATGAGACAGACATCAATCCAATGCACTCAACTTCCACACCACTGGCAAGGCTCCTTCAGCTTGCAATCTGGACACTGCACTACCAAATGATCAGTGGACTTGCACTGATAACACTTGCACTGTTGCTTGCTGACACCCCTTTGGAGTTGCAGCATCTTGCAGGGCCTGCCATCACATGGGGCAAGGGGTGCAAGGTCCAGTGTAGGTTGGGGATGTATGGGCTTGGCTGTGAGCTCAACATGCTTATTTGAAATGAGGGGGGTGGCACATGCATATTGCAGCTGCTTTTGCACACTTGCGAGATTCATGTCCAGATGAAACTGGTCATGACTTGCCTCCACTTCCAACTGACAAAGGCTGGTGTAGTGTTTTGGCAGCTTTGGCTAATTTGCAGCTAAAGCTGAAGCCACAGCTGGTGGCAATCTGCACTGAGCCAAGCTGCATATGACCAAGCTAACATTTTTAGCTGACTCTGATTGAGCTGGCTACTTCTGGCTGACCTCACTGAGGCCAGCTACAGCTGCCTTTTTCTTTCAACTTGATGCTCTAACAACTCACTTCACTTGCCTCATCTCCCGTGCCATTGGATCCCTTGCCATTGGAACTTGCCAAAGCCTCCCACTCACAGACACATTCACATCTTCTTACAACCACTTCAGGTTGGAACAGACCACCAGCGACACGCTGGAAGTTATCCAGCCAGCCACAGCTTCATCAAGGAGTTAGACGGCGATCACATGGTGAGTCTTTTTTTGTTGTTGCCTCTGAGTGTGACCTCCCTGTGCACTGGGGAAAAGATATTCTTTCCCCCAGTGTGCAGGGTTCTATCCACATATGTACCACAAATCATACTCTTTACTTGCTCGTATAACTAATGTCCACATGTATACAGATACATGTAGTGCTTTGAGGTCCAGTCCTATAGACTGAAAAAAGACTGAAAACCAGACTGGACTTTGACTGATGAGGACTGGACTTCAGTCACAGTTTTTCAAATTTTAGAAGTCATCAGTTTGCAGTCTGTCTCCTTCTCAATCAATCTTAAGACTGGAAAAGACTGGTCTAAACCAGTTAAAGACTGGACTTCAGTTCATTTTGGCCTGCAACCACCAAATGGATATTTGATGCCCATTTTTGGCCCTGTTGACACTTGGTAATATGCCATGGGGGGTTTCACCAGGACACAGGTCACTGGACCGGATGAGTTGTCTATGTGACATGACACTCAACACTTGTCAACCATGTTGCCTTTGCCCAGGGACCCTCAAAGAAGCTAAGTGATTAATATTTTTCTCATCCTTCTAACTAACAACTGACTTCATTGTCATTTCTAGTTTCAAATAACTACCTTAGGGCATGGCACCGTGGCACTTTGAACACTCACACAGCACCGTGGCTCATTGACACCAATGACACCAATGTGGTGTAATGACATGGCACCGGGGCCTTCAACACCCACATGGTGCCATGGCCCATTGACACTCACGCAGCGCCATGGCCCATTGACACCCTGCCCACAACACTATGGACTTAGCTTACACAGTAGTACATTCTGTAACATTACTGTAACTATACCAAACATAAGTAATAAAGAATGATTTGATTTTTGAGTGCATGGGTAGGGTTACCTGAGCCACATGTGCACAAATGACCAGTCAAAAACCGGAGTAAAACCAGTCTTAACCAGTTAGTGACTGGTAGTGAATGGCAGGGGTTTCTGTACCCAGGCGGGTTCGGCCTGGGGGTTTGGGCGGGTATGGGTACGGGTATGGAATTTGTGACCCTCACGAAACCCGTTACCCGTTGAACGTGCTCAAAAGCGCGTGCGTGAGTAAATGTGGGCAGAGGGTGGTTAAGGAGAAAGGAGGGGAAGAGGTGCAGCCAGAAAAGATGGGGAAGAAGAATAGCGAGAGTTGTCCTTCGAGTGCCCACGTTTGGGCCTGACTTCCGGGATATTCACGCTGAGAGAGGGGGAAAACAAAGGCGACCGAGCGCTGCTATTGCATGGATTGGATGAGAGTAAGTAAAAGTCTCCCTTTAAGTACAAATAGTCCTGTACTTAAAAGAGAAAAAGGAAGCGAAGCGAAGTGAGACGAAGGTACACCGAGAAAGGCCGTGTGGCCAAAGTGATTGAGACGAATGGTTTCGGACTCAGCCCGAAGGCCGGCCTTACACCGTGTCACGGGTTTTTGCAGGTACACAACTTACCAGACCGGACTTGCTGCAATGTGTCAGCATTCACATTCAATGCTGACTGTCAGCATCAATACAACGACAATCCAACACCAGCACTTGTCGACTGGACCCTCAAGCTAAGTTATTTCCTGTTTTCAACTAACCTATAACTAACTACAACTTTTTTTCTTTCTAGGTTTTAAACAGGGTCTTGCTGGGCCACCTTACCGCCCGCACACCGGGAGCTGCCACCACCAACACGGCGCAGTGAGGCCACAACACCAACACCAACACATTGTCCCAGCCTTACGGGATTGCCACGAGGTTATGGCACCGACTTGGTCCGGTGACCCTACAATGTCAAGGTGATGCAGTGAGGACACGACACCCGAGGCGAGGACACCGACACGGTGATACACTAAACTGTCCCTAAGCGTTAGGAAACAGTCAGAGTTGCGCAGGGTCTAGGGCATGTGAAGCGTTGCGAGGTGTCGCACAGGCCTCCACAGGGTGCGAGCGGTCATATGTGGGTCCGCGGCAGTCGCACACACGTTGGTGGCGAAGGGCTAAAGCTGCGAGCAAGTGTGGCGATGCCGGGAAGGGGGAATGGAGCTGGTCGGTTGCAAGTGGTCGGAAATGGTTGTGCACACTTCGGTGCGGCACGAATCTTGGTATGGATGGCCGCTCTAGTCAGGAACACGTCGCGCTGGAGTTGCTAAGGCCGCACGCAAGTGTGGTGCGCTAGGGAACACAAAGGATGAGCCTTACTGAGCTCAAAAGTCCGAGGGGAGAAGTCTACTATTAGAAATCTGGTGTGTAAAGTTGTAAATACATGGCCTATATACTAGGGAATGTAAACTAAGGAATGGGGTGCATTAGATAAGGAGGGGAAAGGGGAAGCTAAAACGTGAAGGGGAGAGTCCGGGAAGAGAGGGAAGCTGAGCACTCAGAGAGCACGGGAAAGCGGCACTTAGAAAGTGTGCAACAGCACGGGCAAGCATGGCTGAGAGCGCGGCTGAGAGCGCAGGCAAGCACAGCTGAGTGTGGGTGAGTGCGCAGTAGAGCGCAGGTGAGAGCGAGTGAGTAGGAGAGTGTAACAAAGCTATAAAATGTGAAAGTAGGCTTTTCAGGGCCCAGGGAGAGTGTGGTCATATCAATGGCATCCCAGCACTACAGCACCGCCACGAGGCTACAACACCGACACGGTGCCCTGGCGTTACAACACCGCTGTGATGCTACAATACCAACATGGTGCAGCAACACCGTGACATCGACTTGGTGCTGTGAGGCCACGACATCAACGCAGTGCCGCAAGGCCACAATACCGACTCGGTGCCATGAGGCCACAACACCGATGCGGTGCTGCAAGGTCACCACGACACTGATACGACGCCGACACAGCACTGTGGTGCTATGACACCGACTCAGCACTGCGAGGCCACGATATCGATGCAGTGCCGCTTGGCCACAACATCAAGACAACACCACTTGGCCATAACACTGATGTGGCACCACTTGGCCACGACACCGACACGGCGCTGCGGCGCTATGACACCAACTTGGCACCATGACACCACAACATCAACACCAATGCCAGCGAAGTCAACAACAGGTTCGGAGAGGGATAGGGAGGGTCATTTATAGCTTACAAGTAGTACAATGACTGTATTAAATATGTGTGCTAACGGTATCTGAACCAAAAAAGACAATAGGTACTTTTGAGTGCACGGGTCACAAGGGTTCTATACCCTTGTGACCCTTTACTGACCCTTATCTGTTCGGACAGGTACCCTTACCCCTCACTGCAGGTAAGGGTTTCGACGGGTACAGGTACAGGTATGAAAAACCCGAGGGTTACCCAGGCCACACACTAGTGACTGGTCTTGGACTGATGCTAACCAGTCTTGGACCGGCACTAACCAGTCTGGAGTGGTCCAGTCTAAGAAATTGAGTTTACCATCAACATTTAGACCAGTTAAGGTCTCAGTCTTTTGAAAATGTGTTAAAAAGACTGGACCAGACTGGACCTCAAAGCACTATAAGACCAGAGACCTGGTTATGGGGTTAGTTCACATTGGAGTAGATACCAAGGTGATTGTGAGTAATGCCCCCTATCCCAATCCCACCACCCATTAGTTGACAGTACCCACTAGCTGAAGTGCATGTGTGAGTCTACTAAGCATACAGATCATGATTATTACATTACGATGCGGGACATCAATTGCCTCTGCCAGATTGTCTTGATGAGAATGACACAGTCTCAATCAAAGTCTGGGCCACCTGGCTCCAACAAGATGGTGCTGAGGTAATCTTGAAGGATAAGATTGACGCCCCACCCCCCGGATCTAGACTATCTCCAGATAGCTTTATCATGTGCATACAGACCAAGTTCCAGAAGTCTCAATTCAGGGAAATCAGAAATAATTTGATTTCTATTGATGCTACCCATAACACTACACAATATGTTGGGCTGCAGCTGTACAGTCTGGTGGCCAGGGATTGCTGGGTACATGGTACATGTTGTGTCACTTGCACTTATGAAATTCGGTGATTCCATTTGACAGGTGTCCCTGTCACCTGGATGCTGTCATCGAACAGCACAGAAGCAACAGTAGAATTCTTTCTTAATTTTGTAAAGACACATAGCCCCGCCGACCTAACACCCGCAATTATCATGAGTGATCGTGATAATTTTGGTCTCAGACTGACCCAAACTGGGTTTGAACTGAACCCAAACTGTTTTAGACTGTTTAGGTTTGGAGAATCCTGGCTCAAACTGAATGGTTTGGTTTCCGGTTTGGGGGTCCTAAACCCGGTTCAAACTGAACTGAACCAATTAAGAAAACATATTAAAAAATATTTTATAAGTGCTCAATAAATTTTGGTTTGGTTCAAACTCAGTTTGAACCAAACCAAACTGAGTTTAAACCAAATTTAAACCAAAATCAATGGTTTTTGGTCTCAAACAATTTGAAACAAAGTCTTAACCAATGAATTTGAACAAAATCAATCATTTTTTGCCTCAAACCAAGGTCTTAAGTGGTTTCTTAAGTGGTTTGAACCAAGTTTGAACTGAACTGAACTGATTAAGGACCAATTTAAAACACTTATTTTTAATCGGTTTGAAACAGTTTGGAATGGTTTGAACCGGTTTGGGTCCAGTTTGGGTTCAGTTTGGTGAAAATTAAACAGTTTGGTTTCTGGTTTGGCCCAAAATGGCCCAAACTGAACCAAACTGAACTTTCCCAACACTACTATGTACTTGCATTATGGCCATTTCCCCCCCTCCCAACCTTACTACCCCAGCACACAGTAGATTACACACTAGAACACCAACTTGTAAAAAAATGCATACTTGTTTTGATTAGTTAATGTAATTCCTTTTTTGTGCTTTACTCACTTGAACCAAAAAGTGTTCATGTAATCAAATTTATTAGCTGATTATTTGACTTTACTTCAATTGTGTAATCAAGAAATTGAAGTGTTACAGCAATATCCAATGAGATAGGCCCTTCGATTTTGGATTAGGAAGTAGGCTGAGATTAAATGTATGATCTGGCAGCACATGTCGATTTTTTTTCTCACACAAATTATTTGAAGGAATTAAAAGAAAGAAAATTATATAATCAGTCCACAAAAGTTTAGCAAAGTCAACAAACTTCAAGTAGCTACTGGCTCGGGTCACCCCCGGGTATTTTTGGAGCCACCCGTACCCGTGATGAGGGGTACGGGTTTCCTCGGGTTTGGGCGCGGGTTCAGACAGGTCTAGTGCATAGCATGGGTTTATAAACCTGTGCGGGTAAGCGCTACCCGTCATACCGGGAACGGGTACGGGTCGGTCACACAGTACCCGCGCCAGACCCGTACCCACTGTGTGGGTTTCGCGGGTTTTTTCGAGTACACTACGACATTTTTTTATTAGACCTAGACATACACATGTGCATATACTAACTACTATTACTAGCTAGTTACTACTACAGGTCCTCATGAGAATGCCAGTGCCCGTCACAGAGCCCGCCATTGCGTCCGAGTCGTCGTGTGTCGCGTTGTTGTTGTATCGTGTTGTCCGAGTCGCCATTGACGTCATCTTGTCGTTGTTGTTGGTGTCGCCATTGTTGTCGTCTTTGTTGGTGTCATCTGCTGTTGTCGAGGCAGGGCGTCGGCAGTGGTGGTGGCGGTGGCGGTTGTGGCCATCCAAGTTGTTGTGTTGCATGTTGTGTCTTGTGTCATGTTGTGTTGGCGTTGGCGTTGTCGTCGTTGTCGCCATCGCTGTTGTCTTCATCGTTGTCGTTGTTGTCGTTGTCTTGCTGTTGTCGGTGGCAGGGCTCTGGTGGTGGCGGGGCTGCACATCAGGGAAGTGCTATGATAGGTGAGTCGGGTGACCGGTGACTAAGCAAGGTGAACAGAACAAAACTGGCATCGCCCAGCCTGGGAACGAATCGGGAATGACGCTTTAGGGATCAAGCATCAACGGCAAACCCCGCGTGCACATACGCTGCCAACCACGACCAAGACAACTTCATGCCGAACAAGCTAACAACCGCTGGTGCCACACCAATGCAAGTCCCAAACGCGACGGTGGCGGCACCCAGCCGCAGCAGGAGTGATGGCAAGGCAGTGCCGCCTTGAGTGCTGCAACACCGAGCGACTCTGCCGACTTGATGACGACACGGTGGTGACAACAACAGCAACGATGGCGGCGACAACAGCAGCGACAACAGTGGTGACAACAACGGCAATAACAACGGTGACAACAGCGGCGAAACGGCAAACAGCTGCGACAACGGCGATGGCAACGGCGACGTTGCAACAGATGACGGTGACTCGGCGTGGCGATGTGATGACAGTGGGGGCCAGTAATAATATTTTCAAGTAGTATAAGTAGTGTGAATGGACACTCCTGGCTTCATGCAAGGAGGTTGAGAGCTGCTCCAACAGCACAGTCACATGCCGACCCGCAGGGCCAATCACGCAGGTTTTCCGTACCCGCGTGACCCACCGGTACCCATACCCGCGGCTGCGGGAACCCATACCCATGAGCCTGGGTACGGGTTTTGGTGGGTGTGGGTGCGGGTAGAGGTCTAGTCACCCATGGGTTACCCACGCTATGCACTAGACAGGTCAGATGCACATCAGATTTATTGATCTTATACACACTATTAGTACTACAGGTACTACAGGGGAATGTGAGACTGTCTGTCTGAGGATCACGTGTGAAGCGCTGATGGGGTGGGGTTGAGGCGGGGTGAACGGGTAGGTGGTGCCAGCATCGAGGCAGCGGTGGGGGCTGTGTCGAGATGGCGCTGGTGCGGGTCATGATGTGCAGCGCTGGTGGGAGTGTCGTAGTGGGGTCGAGGTGGCGGGCTGTGTCGAGACAACACCGGTGCAGGTCAAGGGGCGCGACGTTGGTGAAAGTGTCACAGCAGGTCGAGGCAGTGGTGGCCATGTTGAGGTGACGGGGTCGAGGTAGCGGAAAGGCCGTGTCGAGGTGGTGGCAGTGTGGCAGGGTCGATGTGGTGGTCGTAACCGGGTTGGTAGGGTTGAGGGTGTCGCAGCCATGTCAAGGTAGTGGGGTCGAGGGGCAGCGGGTGCGGGTGTGGTGGTGTCGAGGTTGCGGGGAAGTCGTTACAGTCGCGGGAGCAAAAGGTTCTGCCTGGTCGAAACGGGTAAGAGAAAAACAAAAAGTGGAAAAAAGACTCACGTGAGTGGGGCCAAGTGCCACGAGATGGTGACAATGGAAATAGCGACGACGGGATGACCTGCGAACACATGCGTGAGCAGTGGGTCGAGGGGTGAGAGTGGTAGGTGAGGCCAGTGGGAGGAGGCCCTTGTGAAGGTGATGACAAGGTCGCCACTGTCCTGCGGTGCACCGGTTAGAGATGAACGGGAAAAAGAAGAAGAAAAAAGTAGTTTCGTATTTGCGTCTTCGGGATCTGCGGGAGAGGAACACATGGCCTGCCTTCAAGCTTCAGGTGCCAAGGGACTGTTTGCGAGGTGCTTGGCATCGGTGATCTGGTTTGGCGGAGGGGTGCGTCAGGGAGGAGGGGAGAGAGAGCAAGAGAGAGTATGTACCGAGGTGATGGGAGAAGCGAAACAGTATCGATGGTACGAGTGTTTACCCGTGGGAACCCGTGGCATGGGTACCGGTTTGGTTGAAGATGGGCCACCCGTACCCGTACCCTGGGAATACCCGAACCGGAACCTGGCAGGTTACCCGAACCCACTATGTACAGTAACCTTATTTTTTGCTGAGGTGGCACGCAGC
Source organism: Lactarius pseudohatsudake (assembly GCA_021525015.1). Taxonomy (NCBI): domain Eukaryota; kingdom Fungi; phylum Basidiomycota; class Agaricomycetes; order Russulales; family Russulaceae; genus Lactarius; species Lactarius pseudohatsudake. The sequence goes on along the minus strand of JAKELH010000464.1, from coordinate 8,095 downwards.
AAAAAGGGTAACTGTTTTATAACCCCAAATTATGCGAGATAACTACCACCTCAAGGATTTCAAATCGGACTTAAATATGAACCCTGCCCCTGAATCTTGGAAGTCCGCTGTATGTGTTCCCAAACGAAGGGCCTATCTCATTGGATATTGCTGTAAAGTGGAGACTTAATTCAAGTTTGATGGGAAAGCGGACCAGTGCATGGGAAGTCTGCAAAAAGTACGCAACTACTACAGACCGACTTTGCTTGACTGAAAGCCAACTTTGAAAGCCAATTAACAGTCAAACAAAAGACAAACAAAAGTCACACAAAAGTAGCAGGTCTGAGGCAAAGCAAGGAACAAGCGAAGCCTTAGAGCAGAGTCTTTGTATGAATGCACAAGGCAGCACATGCCTCCTCAGCCCTCTCTTCTGTGCTGCCACCTGCCTATCATTTTTCCAACTGGTTCAAAGAACTGTTATCTCTTTTGTTTTCGTAGTTAATTACACTCCAAGTAATCCACTTATCACCTTTTCAACCACTACCACCTCCCAAAAAATTTCTCTTTATTGCGATCACTCTAACCAACATGCCGCATATCCTTGATGACCCAACCCAAGCAGTCTGCCCAAGCTTCGAGAGTGCAGATTGGAATTTCTTGGTACAATCAATGATCAACACCCACCAAGGGCCCCCTCCCCTGACCCAGGACGAGGCCACCCAGAGGCTAAAAGATACTTGGGCTTGCGAGAACACCACTAAGATTGCAGTGTGCAATGTCCAGGCCGAGCAGGACCAAGCTGAAAAGGATGAACTAGACAGGTTGGCCCAGGAGGAAGTCAATGCCTAACTGGTACAACACCTAAAAGAGGCCGACAAGCAATGGAAGGAAGCTGAGAGGAAAAAGCCAAAACTAAACTCCTTTGACCCAGATTGTATCATTGGCGACTCCATTGAGCCCAGACTGGCTCCCTATGCTGTGAACAAGCTCAACAATCACAAATACATCAAACTTGATTTTTTCACCACCAAAGGCTGTAGAGAAGCCAGCACCGACACAGGCAGGTCCATCAGTCACAACACCCTCACCTTTGCCCAGCTCAAAGACACCATCACCTTCCACCCCTTAGCTGCTGTGAGGTCGTCAAAGAATATCAGGAATGACAAAGACCTCAGCTGGGAAGAGATGCTGCATGTTACGATTTCACCTGCCATATGACCAGCATTTCTTTCTTCTTGCTCACCCTTGTATTCTTACTATCACCATGAGGTCGTATCTTCACACACAGCTTATCGTTTTCCCTGATTCCTTTCTCATGCTTATGACATTACTGATTCACGGGGACTTAGGACCCATTTCAGCCATTTCCATTATCAGCTGAGGGCTGCATGACTCTGTGGAATTCCCTCACTTCTCCTTTTGATATCTCCCTTTGTTAGCTTGCTAGGGTCAGAACCCTAGGATCGCGCCATGTGTTTGTAGCTCACAAACACCATGTACCAGTATATCAGTTGTCCTCTGCCTAGCTTGTATGGTAGACTTGACTTCTTGTGTAATACCACACCATCTGTCTCACAATCCCATCTGAACTTGTGTTTGTGCTTGAGTTACGTCTTCACTCGCCTTCAAGTTTGCACTTGAGCCTTGCTTTGATTCCTCTATTATCCTTGTGTCCCAGGAGACCAAGTGATACTTGTGCACCCTTGAACTGAGTCCTAACTGACTCGATCCTTTCTGTGACCTGTTGTGACTTGTGAAGTACATGTTGTACTTAACGCCCCTGTGGTGGCGTTACACTGCAGGCCAAAAACACGATGCTCCACCTCATGGCCAAGTTGGCCACCTGGTTGGCCACTCACGTGCAGGCTCTCATGGCCTTCTTCATCACCCTGAAACTCCACCCAAGGGTCCAGCAGTTGAACAGCAAGTGTACCCTGCTGCTCTATCAAAGCTGTGTCCGACGCGAGTGGTTTGAGGCCCTCAAATGTGATGAGGGTTTCAACATTGAACATATTGGAGAACCATTCTCCGCTCCTTCACAGAAGAGATAGATTGAAAGGTCCAAAGAGAGGAATTCAACCAGGTATGAACCATTACCCCCGCCTCCCCTTATTACACACGCTAACCACACCATTTTTCCCTTGATTCTCCCTTCCTCCCTGAACTTCTTCAAATCTCAATGCCCTTCCCTCTCATGCCTGCCTCGCCTTTTGCCATCTGCCACTTGCTGTTCTGCCATGCTATGCCCCTACCTACCTGCTTGCCATAACATCTCCTCTGCCACACCCTGCTGTTTTGTTCTGTTCCCTTGCTATTTCACCACACCATGCTGTGCTCCTTGAACCCACCCCTGCACCGCCATTCAGCTCTGCAAGTTGGTGCAGGATGCCATAGTGTCCCTGAACAAGCACATCTCCTCTAGACATCGCTGTGAGTGGGACCACAGAGCGCACAGGCCATCCTGGTCCCTGCCCCCCCACCATTCAGAGTCATTGAGAAAATGCTGCCACTCTAGATCACTGCAATGCTCCCCTCCCAACTGAGCAGAGAAGCGCTCCTGTGGTGCATCTGGGTGTAGCAGATGAGACAAGCCAGAGTTTTTTCAGGCTGGCGCAGGCCCACATGGCAGGGTCTGCGCAATCTGCATTGGCTGCCATGAACATGTATTCGCCAGATGCAAAGGGTCCAAGCTATGGGACGGAACCCCAGGTGCCACCAGGAAGAACAAGGGAAGGCTTGTCACTGCTGACAGTCTCCCCCTCTCTTCAACTGGAAAATCCCAAGGGGATGCACTTCTGCAAGCCACCCCGACCAGCACAGATGCTCTGGGTGCGGAAAGTCTGGGCATGGGGCCCAAGCTTGCCCTCGAGTGGAGAAGGCTTGAGCCCCTCTCCCCATACTCTCACCACACATGGGCCACAGAACTCGAGCACCTGGGCCTACTCCCCAGATTCCTCTCTCACTTGAGGCCTGGCACATGGCTTCCACCTCAGTATCCCGAATATACACTCTACGTACACCCCTCCTAATCATTATTCCATCAAACACCTGCCAAATGTATATAATGACATTGTGGAACATGAATTTGCAGCTGGCCATTATATCAGCCCCTTCACACAGGAGCAGTTGGAGGCCAAACTCAGGCCCTTCCAGACCTCCCCTCTCTCACTTGTCCCTAAAACCTCCAAACCAGGAAAATACTGTGCAGTGCATGACTTCTCACATCCGCACAACCCCCTGCCTGGCATTGTCTCCATCTATTTGCAAATCAGCAGCAAGGAATTCCCATGCACCTGGGGATCTTTCACCACCGTCGCCCTCATTATCTCTCACCTCCCCCCAGGCTCATGGGCCTCTGTGCGTGATGTTGTGGAAGCCTACAGGACCATCCTGGTTGCCCCTTCCCAATGGCCAGGCCTGGTCATTCGTTTACAGGCAGAGGACAGCTATGCAGTCAACGTGTGTAACAACTTTGGCCTCACTTCAGCCAGAGGCATATATGGTATGGTTGCTGATGCTGGGGTGGATATCTTCCAAGGTAGCAACATTGGCCCCTTCACAAAATGGGTTGATGATCACATCTTTTTCAGGGTGCCCTGTCAGCACCTCCCTGAGTACAACACATGCTGAGCCAGCTGGGGCAGCAAAATCTGCACTCATGGTGGGCACAGGCAGAGTGGCAGCTGCATCTGGTTTGGCAGAAAGGACCTCCCCTGTGGTGCCTCAGAAGAGTTTGATGAGGACTGCAGTGCGGCTCTACAGGACCTGGCAGATGCCCTCCCCAGATCCCCAGAAGACACAGCCTTCACCTATGCCAATGCAGACATTGACACCATATCCACAAGTCTCAGAATCTGCTGGGAACCATCCAAATTAGTGTTCGGAAGTTCGGTACATAAAACCGAAAAAACTGGGACTGTATCGGGAAAAACTGACCAAAACCGGAACTGCCGGTTCCGGTTTTGCAAAATTGTCCATGACCCTGGTTCCCGGTTTTGGACATTCTGGGCATCGAACAAAACTGCATAAAACTGGTTCAGACAGGTCTGTACCAGTTTCGCGTCCGAGTCATACCCATTACAGTAAAAGTTTTAGATATCTACAGTACATCTACTTGAATACATTGTCCTATCTGTAATCTACAAGCCTGCTCATCATTGCCCCCTGCTGTCTGTCACGTCGTTACCATCGTTGTTGTCGCTGTCGTTGTCGTTGTCGCCGTAGTCGTCGGTGCCATCGTCGCCGCTGTTGTCATCGGTGCCATCATCTCCGCTGTTGTCGTCGGTGCCATCGTCGCCGCTGTTGTCATCGGTGCCGTCGTCGTCGCCATCGTCGCGGCCTGTGGGTGCCGCTGCTGTTGCGTCTGGGACTTGCGTTGCGATGATACTGGCGGTTGGTTGTTCGGCTGGGAAGGGCTGTCATCTGCGTAAGTGGCAGGCGGGGTTTGCCGATTCATTCCCAGGCCGGGTGATGCCGGTTTGTTCTCTTCGCCTTGCACTCGCCTTGCTTAGTCAGTTTATCTATTGTGCTCCAAGTCCCCCAATGCGCAGCCCCGAGCTGCACGCGCTATCAACCCCCACCGCCGCCCTGCCATCGACAACAGCAAGACGGTGTCAACGACAACCATGAAGACAACAATGATGAAGACAACAACGATAGCGATGACAACGACAACGACAAGGCGACATGACAGATTGGACGGCCACCAACCCCCACCGCTGCCGCCACCGCCTTGCCATTGACAATGGCAAGACGATGTCAAAAACAGCAACAACCCCAATGATGACGACACCGACGACATTGACGAGATGACGACAACGGGACACGAAAACGACTGGACACGACGACTCGGATGCGACGGCTCGGACGCGACGGCAAGCCCTGCGACGGGCATTCTGACCAGTAGTATTGTAGTAGTAGCTAGTTGTAATACCTCATGTACAGGTGTAGTAGTGTATAAGGTAAAAATAAAAGTTGTGGTGTACCTTGGGAAGTACCGGTATAGTACTGGTTTCTACTGGTTGAGATCAGTCCTGATTGCAACCAGTACTGACTGGTTTCAGACTGACCCAGTACCACATAAAACCGGTACAATGCAGTTCCAGTTCCGGTTCTGAGATACTTCAGTGAAAATGGAACCAGTTCCAGTTCCAGTTTTCCTCATTTAAGGAGGAAAACTGGGACTGTACTGAACTTTAAAACACTAATCCAAATCCATTCCATTTGGGAACGAGGTCCCATATCTTGGCTTTAGTTGGAAACTGTGCGCAGGCACAGTCCATTTATTGGAGGAGAAAAAGACCAGATATCTGGCAGCCATTCCCAAGTGGGAGAAGAAATGTACCCACAACCTCCTAGAAACCCAGAAGCTGTATGGGGAACTCCTCCACACTTCGCTGGTCCTCCCTGCAGGACATGCTCACCTCACCAGCTTGGAGGCCTTACTCAGTGCCTTCCACAATAGTCCTTTTGTGCCGTGTACCCCACCCCAGAACACTCAAAGTGATCTCGAATGGTGGAAGTGGCAGCTCAGCCAACCTGAGATTGCCAAGCCCATCCCAGCCCCTTGACCCCTCACCAACTATAATGCCTACTCAGACACCAGCTCCAGCTTCGGTGTCATGATTACCATCAGCCCACGCTGGTGAGCGTGGCGCCTCATCCATGGCTGGAAAGCCCAGGGGAGGGACATCCAATGGGCCAAAGCCATTGGCTTCAAGCTTCTTGTCCTCAGCCTATGTGAGTTGTCTCGCAAGGGTGAACACATCCTGGCCTATGGTGACAATAGAGGGGTCATTGAAGGCTGGTGGAAGAAGTCTAGTGCCAACAGGCCCACCAACTGTGTCTTCCAACGCATTCTCCAGCTATCAGAGGACCGCAATCAAACGGTATACACAAAATACATTCCAAGCGCACAGAACCCTGCTGATTCCCCTTCCAGAGGCCAATACCCTCCTGCCAACCTCCTCCTGGGACGTGTCATCATCCCTGAGGAGGTCCATCCTTTCCTTATTGACATCTAACCCCCCCAAGCTGCTGAAGAAGGCTGCACTCAAATGCCTGACCCCAGCGAGTGACCCTCAGCCATCACCCAACACAAGGCTGAGGGACGTCAAGCAGTGAAGACACTGGACACAAGGCCATGCCATCTCCCCATCCCCTCCTCCACCCTGCTCAGGAAGCTGGCACCATACCCTCAGAACCGCACCCCCACACCCTCCCTCCTCCGACTGCACTGCCTCACCAGAGATCGCCTCAGGCCATGGACCCCAGCCTATACCCAAGTGCCCACCCCTGGCAGCACACCCCTCAGCGAAGCCACGTGTGAATGTGTGAAGGATACAATGGTGCATGCTTGGGAAGAAGACATGCACAAGGTGTATGGCTCCGGCCTGCTCACTTGGCATCATTTTTGTGATAGCCAAAGCATCCCAGAGAGGGAAAGGGCACCGGCCAGCCAGAGCCTAATATTGGCCTTTGTGGCCCACATGGCGGCCGGCTACTCAGGAAAAACAGTATCCAACTACCTGAATGGCATCCAGGCATGGCATATTCTGCACCCAGTCCCCTGGGAGTTGGAGAAGAATGAGATCAACATGATGTTGCAAGTGGCCAACAAGTGACACCCAGCTCAGCCAAGCGGAAGTAGTGTTTGCCACACACGCCCAGCTTCATGGCAGAGATCGCAAAACAGCTGAACCATGAGGACCTGCTAGACATGGCCACTTTTGCCTGCCTCATGACTTGCTTCTATGCATCGGCCAGGCTAGGCGAATTCACCGTGTGCACCCTTGGGAGCTTCCGCCCCAGCTTGCACATCACCATCCAGAACCTAACATATGACCAGGACTGTAACAGTCTCCAAGTCACTGTCCTTCACCTCCCTAAGATGAAAGCGGCCAGCTGGGACAGAGAGGAGACATATACTGAGCCTCCCAAGGATGCAAGTCTGACCCCTCAGCGGCCCTCCAAAACCACCTTCACATCAACCAGCCCTTGGAATCCTCCCACCTCTTCGCCTACCACATCAAGAATGCTTGCCGCCTGCTCACAAAGGCAAAATTCCTTGAGAGGGTGGGAAAGGCTGCCCACACTGTGGGCCTAGAGCCTCTGCAAGGGCACAGCATCTGGATCAGCTCCACACTCAAGTTCCTCCTCTGAGGCGTGCCGTTCAACATTGACAAGGCCCAAGGACAATGGGCTGGGGACTCCTTCCTCCTATATCTGTGGAAGCACACCATCATCATCGCCCCCTATATCCAAGCCACCCCCGCCATCCATGACACCTGAACACCCATCCAGGCCACCCTCTCCCCTGCGCCGTTTCGCTCCATGCTCTGCAGGGTAATCCATCTAGCCAACTCCTCCTAATTTTTTGGGGTACCCAGTCTCACTCGCTGTGTTGCCTTTGCTTCCTAACAGTTTCAGGTGTTGCAACCTCAACTCAGACACAAAACCCACTATTTTTTGATGGTACCACGTGGAGTTCGGGCCCATGCGGCCATGGAAGGAGGTCGTGAAGGAGTGGAGGGACGAACAGCTGCGGAGGGCACAGCGGCAGCAGCAGGAGCTGAGGCATCGACGCCTCTTGATACGGACTGGGGTCTGGCCGAGGATGCTGCCGACGACTACCCAGCTACGCACCCCCTCATTCGCTCTACCACAGACACTGACGACCCTCGCGAGACCTCCTACTCCCTCAACACCGACGGCTCCCCCATGTACAAGCAGGACCTCGGAGTTATGGGCCCCGCCGTTCACCAACCCCTCGTCACCCTCAACACACGCGTCCCCACTGGCTTCAAAGCCAACCAGGGGACGGACTATCTACCGTTCCGCATCGTCTCCCCCGACGGGGTTGAGCGCGAGGCCCACTACGTCCAGGTGATCATGGGGCCGGACCCCCTGGTCATGGGCATCATCGACGAGTCGGACAAAGTCTACGCCCGCCCCCTTTACGCCGCTCCCCGCTTCACCTACGGCGGGAAGCCCATCTACCCGAATAACGACATGGTCCTCTTCACCGAGGCCTTCGAAGACCGGGCGTGCGTAGACCGCTGCCTCGATGCCATCCACGACCCCTCCCTCACAGCGGAGGTCCACCGCTACCGCGCCG
>JAKELH010000463.1:0-59766 GCA_021525015.1 Lactarius pseudohatsudake | reverse complement strand
AGCCCCGCTCGGAACCACAAGTCCGCGCTGACTGGCAAGCCGCTCAGCACGAGCGCACGCACATGCACACGCTCGCCAGTGTCATCGCCGCGCAGCTCGGCTCCCTCGCCGACCTCAAGACCTACGTCGCCGCCGCTGCGCAGGGCATGAACTCCGGAGGCGGCGCAGGCAGCTTCGTCTGGCTCGTCACCGACACCCTTGGCCGTCTCGGCGTTGTCGCAACATACGGCTCCGGCACGCTCCTCATCACCAAGTGCAGGCAGTCCCTACTCACGTCGGATGGCACCAAGCTCGGTGGCGTCTATCAGCCCGGTACGCCCCCGCCTCCACCGTCATCTGGCCGTATGCAGAACGTGGCGCCCGCACAGGCGCACGCGCGTCCGGCTCTGTTCACCCCACCAATGTCTGGTCTGACTGGCCGCTTGCACCATCGGACAGGGGGGCAGTAGACGGCAGCAACGGAATGTATGGTGTGTCAGAGGCGCCTCACCCGACCCCACCCCACGGCGCCGTTTCAACATGGCCACCACCACCACCCGACTCAACCCACCACACCGGCACGGCCGCCACTGCCACCTCGCGGTTGCACCTATCCTCACCCCACCTGTATTATTAATTGTAGTCCTATTATAATATATATTTACATAATCCTGTTCTGTCTGTCCAATCCCTGTGTGAAAACAAATCATTTAAATTTAAGATGAAGTCTTAATACTGTCTTATGAGGTCTTAGTTGACTTAAATTGTACTGATATCCTAACCTGACCATGGGCTCATCTTAATCCCCTTAAGACCATTAAGTACTGATTCAGAACCACTCTAAGTCGTCAAGGGAATTAAGTCTTGGCCATTAAGGCAGGTTAAGGAGGCGACCTTGCTTAAATTGCCTTAGGAAAAAATGTAACGCCGCCACTGGCGTGAGTCCGACTTGGACAACGAGAGGGCGTTGACTACTCAGCGTGAGGACCTAAGTCAGGTCGATATCGGATACACGGCTCCTTTGCGGCACGTGATCTCTGCAAGCACTAGGGCTAGATCCACTAGGCGTATTCGATGCGCGACTTGCTCTACAAGAGTCAAGCGGAAGAGGAGGACAGACGACTGAGAGGAGAGAAAGGAGTAGGACTGTAATGGCTATTGAAGAAGACCAGAATGGCGTATTCTGGTCTTTGTCCTCCTCTACTTATACATGAGGGGTATGGCTTTAAAGCTCCCCGTGAATCTTGTACTACTAGTGGCGTAAATAGCTCGAACCCTATTATCGCTATCCTAGTAATGAGTCATGCCACACTAGGCATGTGATATCGTACTGCTGACTGATGCGAGAAGTCCATGACCTATTACGACTTACTAAGGGAGTCATCACCGCGTAGTAAGCGTCCACTTCCGTAGCCGTAACATCACCCCCTTTTCAGCTGCGACGCCCACGGCGCCGAGTAGGTCCAATGCCTCCCATCCAACCCTCCTGCACCTCCGTAATGCGATCCCACGTGTTAGCCATCTCGAGCCGGAATTTGGAGCGAGTCAGCTCCCCTTGTACCCCTCCCAGCGCCTGCGCTAAGGCGTGGAGGCGCTGCTCCATCCTCTCCGCCTCGTGCTTGTACGCTCGGTAGCGAGTCAACTCCGCCTTGAGCCCCGTGTCCTTGAGCTCGTTGACGGCGCGGTCGACGCGATGCTGGTTGCTGTGCCCACCGACGAAGGCGTACATGTCCTCCGGCCTGTAGTGGGGCTTACCCGCTTCGCGTACTTGTGGCTCGGCGTAAAGAGGGCCGGGTGTATACCTTCTCGCTGTCGGCTAAGAGGGCGAGTACTTGGGGATCCGGCCCCATGATAACTTGAATGAAGGTCGCTTGACGCGTGACCCCCTGTGCGTCGGTGATAGGGTAGTGGACGAAATCTTCGCCCCGATTGTGTTTGTAGCCGTGGGGTGGCTGTCCTCCGTTGCCGCCGCCTAGGAAGCGCAGGCGGACTGCGGGATGCGGTGCGTCCTCGGCGTCGACTTGTACGTCGCCTCGGAACAGGGGGCGTCCCATCGTGTCACACGCGAACGGGGTCTCGCGCGGGTCGTCAGAGTCGGTGGCGGTGATGATGAAGGGCTGCTCAGCTGGGTAGTACTCCCGCAACGCGCCCTCTACGGCTTCGTACACTGCTCTCTCAGCATCGCGGTGAACCACTGGCGTCGTATGAGGAGCCTCGTTCTCCTTGTCGCTGCCATCGACAGTTGATGATCGCGCCACTCGGCGGCCTCGTACCGCCAGTTGCGCTGGGCCATCCACGCTTCCCACTTCATCGTCGCCTCCGTCTTGCTCTGCTTCCTCCCGAACCTCGATACGTACGGGGAGGGGTTCGGGCGATGCGTCGTTGAGACCGCTTCCGACAATTGCGCGAAGCTGGCGCACTTCGTCGGCGGAGTAGGGGAGTGGTGGAGACGCGTCGTCCTTCGTGGTCGAAGAGCCAGTAGGTGGCCGGCTCGTCGGGGTTGTCGACGTCTTCGATGGCGGTAGCGTTGGCGAGCGCGGTGATGAGCTCTTGATGGGTGAGGGAGTCGACTCCGTGGGCAGCGAGAGAGGAGGCAATGGTGGAAGCGGGAAGAGACATTGTTGGTTGAGTGGAGATGCCAGTGTGGGGGAATGAAGTTGACTTAGCGTCGGTTCTCCTGCTTATAACCCTTCCCAATGTACTTTCATACTCCGCTATGGCTTTGTCCGCGAACATGTCAGCTTTGTTGACCCACTGATTGTCCGAGTCGGAATACCCCTTCCATTTCACAAGGTATTGGATCTTCTTGTTCCGGCCGAATCGCCGTGAGTCTAGAATCCGTTCGATTTCGTATTCTTCCTCGCCGTCCACTAGATCCGGTGGGGGTCGCGTGAAGTTTTCACCATGCATGGGCGTCTCGCGGTAGGGCGTGAGTAGATCGATGTGAAATACCGGGTGAATACTCCACTGCGTGGGAAGTTCCAGTCGGTAGTTGACTGGCGATAGTACCTGAATGATCCGAAATGGCCCGTGTCTCCGCGCGGCGAGCTTGGCAGTGGGTTGATTGGTGCGGAGATGTCGTCCTTCTAACCAAACCCGGTCTCCTTCCTGATAACGGGGTGTGGTACGGTGTTTGATCCATAGCGCCTGGGCCTTTTTGATCAGTGCCTGGGCGTCCCTCCGTGCTTCTCGGAATTGTTGAAGTCTCGTGAGTACCTGAGGGATAGGGGATGGCTTATCGGTCCAATCAGCACGCGGGTCATATCCCATCATCAGGGCGAAGGGCGACTTCCTTGTGGTTTCGTGGGGCCAGCTATTGTGAGCGAATTCCGCCATAGGGAGGAAGTGCGCCCAGTTGTCTTGACGTTCATTGGCCCAGAATCGGAGGTATTGCTCGAGCCATTGATTGGTTCTCTCCGATTGTCCGTCGGTACGCGGGTGGTAGGCTGTCGAAATGTTTTGATAAATTCCTAAGATCCGGCATAGTTCCCTCGTAAACTTGGAGGCGAATCGAGGGTCTCGATCACTAATGATTTTGGATGGGAGTCCGAACCGTCGGAACACGTGTGTGACGTAGAGTGCCGCCGTTCCCTCAGCCGTGATCTCTTCTACGCATGGGATAAAGATCGAGGCTTTGGTGCAGTCGTGATCTGTGACCGTGAGGATCGAGTCGTGTCCTTGGGAGACTGGTAGTTTAGTGATAAAATCCAAGGCTATGGTTTCGAATGGCTTAGCTTCGGGGATTGGCGTGATTGGTGATAATGGCGCTTTGGTGGGTCGGTTGTTGACTTTGTGGCGTTGGCAATCGGCGCATCCTTGGACGTACTCAGTTATGTGTTCCAACATACGTGGCCACCAGTAGTGACGCTCCACGATTCGGGCAGTGCGTTTAATGCCTGGATGTCCATAGATTGGGGGATCGTGGTGATTCCGAATGATAAGGCGAATGTCGTCCCTTTCCCCCGTGATGACTCGTGCTCCCTGTCTGTACCAAACGCCGTCGATTTTCTTGAGCTTGTGCGAGTCCACCCACGGGCGTATTCTGGCTTCATCCTGGTGGTGGTTTTCAGGTAGTTGAGTAGTCATGTTGCGTACGAATACGGTGTCGGGAAGGACGGTGACTCCTTCGTTGTCTTGTTCGCCTTTATCGTAGTCGGGTCGTCTTGACAGTGCGTCGGCGCGTCCGTTGTTTGTCCCTTTGATGTGGTGGATCTCGAAGTCGTATTCCATTAGTTCAAGCACCTCTCTGGCGACTCGTCGACTTATCTTCTGGGGTGACTTCCAGTGCGTGAGGTTCAGGTGATCTGAGAATATCTTGACTTTGTGTGGGGATCCTGCCAGGTAGGGTCGCCAGTGCCGAAGGGCTTTGACGATCGCCAGGAGTTCTAGGTCGTAGATGTCATAGTTACGTTCCGCTTCGTTGAGCGTGGCTGAGTAGTAGCCTATCGGATGTCGTTTCCCGTCGCTTTTCTTTTGTAGCAATACGGCGCCCACGGCGTATCCTGATGCGTCTACTTCCAGTTCGAATTGGTCGGTAAGAGTGGGGTGTGCTAGGACAGGTTCTGTGGTTACGAGGTCCTTCAGCGTCCGGAAGGCCTTTTCTTCGTCTTGTCCCCAGTTCCACTCCGTGTCTTTCCGCGTGAGTCTGTTTAGGGCTCGTGCGTGCGTTGCGAACCCGCGGATGAAGAGGCGGTAAAAATTGCAGAAGCCCAAAAAGGAGCGTACGTCACGTACTTTCGTGGGGCGGGGCCAGTCGCGTATGCCCGAGATTTTTACCGGGTCCATGCGTGTCACCCCCTTTTCAAGGATGACCCCCAGGTAATCCATCCGCGGTTGGTGGAACAGGCATTTTTCTGGTTTGAAGTAGAGGTCGTGATCCAGGGCCACTTGCAGGACGTCGCTAACGGCCGCGATGTGGGCAGCCATTCCTGCGTGTTCGTGGGTGGCTATGCCGATGTCGTCCATGTAGACGCGGATGATTGTACCTAGCAGCGTGTGTTTAGCGATAATGGGGGCCAGGATGTAGTCCATCATGGCTTGGAAGGTCGCCGGTGAGTTGGTAAGTCCGAAGTACATCACCAAGGGTTCATAGAGGCCGTAGCGTGTTTTGAAAGCGGCTTTCGGTTCGTCCCCTTCTTTCACCCGTATGTTGTTGTACCCCCACCGCACATCGAGTTTGGTGTAAATGTGTCCGTTCCCAAGGTCGTTGACGAGTTCTGCCATGAGGGGCAGCGGGTATTGATTGCGAATGGTGCACGCGTTGATTCTTCGGTAATCTTGGACGGGGCGAAGTTTTCCATCCTTCTTCTTGATGAAGAAGAATGATGAGGCGTAGGGAGATTTTGATGGTCGAATATATCCCATTTTGAGCTGTTCCTCGAGCCAGATTTTCAGTTGGCCGTCTTCTTCTTGTGTCATAGGGTACACCTTGCAGTCGATCGATGCTGGCGTACCGGGTTTGAAGTCGATGGCGTGGTCCCAGGGTCTTGACGGTGGAAATCGGTGCGAGGCTTCTTCGTTAAAGATCTTCGCGAATCGTTGGTATGGTTCAGGTATTACCGTCGGTGCTGTTGGTTTCTTAGCTTCGATTGCTAATTCGGTGGCTGTGGTACGTAACTGGCATGCTTCTTCCAATTCTTGTATCACGTCCTCTCGGTCCTTTTGAGTAAAGGTGGCGGCCAATATGGTTTGCGGCTCTGTGGGGTTGATGGATCGCAGTACTACCGGCAGGGCGTTTTCATGTATGGTGGCGTGTTTCCAGCTGATGGTGGGTTCGTATGCTGCTAGCCAGGGGTATCCAAGTACTAGTTCTTCGCTTCCTATGTCGGTGACTAGGAAGCGCATGGTTCTGTGAATTCCCGTTGTTTCTACGTCGAGATCAATGAAGTGGGTGATAGACCCAGCTTTATTCTCCGTATTATCGATGTTCCATATCCTTTTTGGACGGTCTAGCGGTTGTAGTCCTAACCCCATCCGTTTGGCGAACGAGGGTCTTATGAAGTTGTCGGTGGCTCCGGAGTCTACGAGCCCTTTTATGTCGGCCATGGAGTAACTTGTACGAATCGAGACTGGGATTCTAAGCGAACGGAAGCGAGTCATGATTACAGAGTTACAATTAATTGCCCTCACCCAGGCCGATGGGTTTAGGCGTCCTGAAAACCCTCCTGACTCCACAAGTCCTGGAAGATGATGTCTTTTACGTCGTCTGGCGCTGCTCTCACTCCCTCTATCCAACTCCTAGCTGCTTCTTGGGGGGTGGATGTATTTGCTACCCGGGCGGTCGGGGCTTCTTGTTGACTGTAATAGTCCGTCTCCGTGTACCTAGTTTGGTTCATGGGAGGTCTATCTTGTCGTTGTTGTCGACGTGGGGCGGTGCAATCTCGTGAGAAGTGGCCCGGATTGTTACAATTGTAGCAGATGACTTCCCTCATATTACGCCTTTGTCCGCCTCCTCTGTTCTGATTTCCTCCTCCTCGTGGTGTAAATGGGGGGCGGCGTGATTGCGTATTCCTAGTGAGTATGTCTTCCGCTCCAGCGAGACGGGCTCGGGAACGGTCTGCCGAGGTGTCCATGGCGTTTGGGTCGGGGCGAGGAGGTGGGTATCGAGGGGGGTTCCACATATTTCCGAAGCCTCGAGGTGGTTGCGAACGCGGCGGGGTTACTCGTGTTGGGGTGGACAGATTGAGTCGAGCGCGAAGGTGAATGTATTGCTTCTGGCGTCTTAAGGTTGCGGCTTTCCATTCGTCGAAAGTTACTGGACTGTCGAGTTCGTACACCTTGGTGAATAATTTGCTCGGTAGTCCCGCCGTGAAGCGATCGATTGTTTGTCGGTCGTTTAGGCGGTAGTCGGCCTGTCTTGCCAGTTGTTCGAAGTTGGTGACGTACGTGTCGATGTCATCCCCAATCATTTTGATTCCCTTTGCCAGTGCGGCCTGGGCTTGTTCTTGCTCTAGGATGTTGGAGAAACGATCCGAGAAACCGGCTGTGAGAGTGTCCCATAGGAACTCGTCATACCTATCGCGGCCCGTCCTTAATTCGTTGTTGAGCCATCCCAGGAAGCTCAGCGTCCAGTTGCTGACCATTGGTCCTTTGATGAATCCGAGGAATAGTAAGCATCGTCGGTATACGTTCCGGAAGATTGGGGCATCTGCATTTAATCCCCAGTAAAGGTGCCATTGAGTTAGGAAGGATTCGTACAGCGTTCTGTCCCCCGTGAAAACGGTGGGTTTTTCTCCCTCGAGCTTTCCCTCGCCTGGTTGGGCTCCTCCGGGTGGCCCTCCTCCGGGTGGTCCTCCTCCGGGTGGTCCTCCTCCGGGTGGTCCTCCTCCGGGTGGTCCCTCCTTCTGGGAGGTCCTCCTCCGAAGTCTCCCGGCCTTCCATAGGGTCGGTGAGGGGGTTGACTTCCTCCTGCTCCCGGCGGAGGGTCGGGATGATCTGGTCCCACTGCGCGGAATATCGCTGCTTCGTCGGCGTCCATTCGGTGTCCCGTGGACGGGTTAATAGGTAGGAGGATGGCATTAGCTTCCTCTCTGATACGTCGTACTTCTTCGGTTATGAGTGTTTCCTCCTGCGTGAGGGTGGCTGTGGCCATTTCTATGGCGGGAGATCGAATGTGGATGGTTTCGGGCTCGTGGATGTGGAGCGACTCAGCTGTTTGGATGACGTCCGCTACTTCGGGTTCGTCTTCTTCTTCTGTTTGACTTTCGTCTTCTCCGCTTGTTTCTGAGGGTGCGGGCGTTCTTGGCTCCGAGTTACTGGGCTCTTCTTCTTGTCCGTCGATGTGTCCCCACTGCTCTCTTGTGGGTAGGTCCGGGCGTCGATATCGCAATTATAGTTCCGGCCCGCTGGTCGTACTACGTCCCACCGGTTGTCTATGGGGTTCCACGTAACCTCCACCCAGCACGTGTTATCGAAGTTGAACTCAACTGCTCGATATCGGGTTGGTCCCGATGCGAAGTCAACGAAGTATCCGGTGTCTCCTCGGTATTCCCTCCACCTAGCGGCTCCTAGGAACTGTGTGGGTACGTTGCGGTCTCCTCGTCTTTCGAGGGTGTAGGTTCTGAAGTTGGTCCAACGATCTCGAGTTGTGAACGCCACGGTTGAGAGATTCTGGTCTTAATGTAACGCCGCCACTGGCGTGAGTCCGACTTGGACAACGAGAGGGCGTTGACTACTCAGCGTGAGGACCTAAGTCAGGTCGATATTGGATACACGGCTCCTTTGCGGCACGTGATCTCTGCAAGCACTAGGGCTAGATCCACTAGGCGTATTCGATGCGCGACTTGCTCTACAAGAGTCAAGCGAAGAGGAGACAGACGACTGAGAGGAGAGAAAGGAGTAGGACTGTAATGGCTATTGAAGAAGACCAGAATGGCGTATTCTGGTCTTTGTCCTCCTCTACTTATACATGAGGGGTATGGCTTTAAAGCTCCCCGTGAATCTTGTACTACTAGTGGCGTAAATAGCTCGAACCCTATTATCGCTATCCTAGTAATGAGTCATGCCACACTAGCATGTGATATCGTACTGCTGACTGATGCGAGAAGTCCATGACCGATTACGACTTACTAAGGGAGTCATCACCGCGTAGTAAGCGTCCACTTCCGTAGCCGTAACAAAAAATGACCTTAAAATGACCTTAGGAGCATTTTAAGGCCTGATTAAGAGCATTTAAGTACTTTTAGGTTTTCCTGATGCCGTTGTCGGAGCTGTCGTAGTAGCCTCATTGCTGTTGCCAAGGTCGTGGTGGCCTCATCACCGTAACTGAGGTCATTGTGGTTGCCCTGTTGCTGTTGCTGAGATCGGCTCATTGCCGTTGCCTCAGTCATCATGGCCCTATTGTTGAGGTCGACGAGGTCGCCTCGTTGCAATTTGCATCAGTCGATGGTCGGCCTGGTGGTCAGGGGTTGTTGTGGTTGTTGTGGATGCTGACTTGTGGGTGGTTGTTGTTGTTGTGGCCATGGTTGTGGTTGTTGTTGTGGTCGTGTCGTGCTTGTCACCATTGTTGTCGCCTGTAGTTGTTGTGTCGCCCTGTAGTTGCCATCATTTGGCGCCTCATTGGCACCATGCTGGTTGTGTCGTGGGTCCGTGACGGTCGTGGTCATGTCCGGGTCGTCGCTATCGTATGTGGATCTGTTCAGGGTTCTATGCTAAGGCCAATAAGTCAGTAGAAAATTACCAGAAAACATTGTGAATCCAAAAAAACAAAAACAAAAAAACTTAGCGTTATGAGCAGCCCATTCGATCAAGGCTGACAACT
This sequence comes from Lactarius pseudohatsudake, assembly GCA_021525015.1. Taxonomy (NCBI): domain Eukaryota; kingdom Fungi; phylum Basidiomycota; class Agaricomycetes; order Russulales; family Russulaceae; genus Lactarius; species Lactarius pseudohatsudake. Next base: position 50,528 of record JAKELH010000463.1, on the reverse strand, counting down.
TGCTTCCCCGTTGCGTGAGTTACCAATACTTCAGGACGAGTGCCATGGCGGAAGATGTCATTATACTGCTCGATTTTGTCAGTTGGACCGAGAGCCGCAGTGTCCATGTTGTTGGTTTCAAGAGCTGCAACATACCATGAGAATGCCAAGGCCAAAAGTGACGAGGCAGAGGTGAGACAAGGCAGAGGCACAGATGGGCCACCTGTAGTTAGAAGAGGGTGAGACTCGGACAAGGATGACAACACGAACAAAACAACTTCTAGTTGCATTGCTAGAGGCCACCAGTGAGGGTACCTCGAACAGAGACAGAGACAGGACGAGACATGGGGACACATGGCCAGGCTAGGGGCCGCTTGTGAGTCGTCGCTGTTCAAATGGATGCCAATTTGATCTGACGTAGCGAAGTGGGCAGGCGAGATAGTGAATGCCGAAAGGTGTGTGTGTGAGGGTGTGTGGGGAGGGGAGGAGAGATGGGATGAGCGGCGAGCGCGAGAGAAATCGATAGGCCAATGAACTGCCAACAATGGCAATGTGGACGTCATGGGATTCTAGGGTTGCCACGGTCCGGTGCGGTCCGGTTTGGAGACCATTTTTTCCGAACCCTGAACCGGACCCGCCGAACCTTGAACCTCTGAGAGGTCCGGTCCGGTTCGGGTCTGGTTCAACGCCCAGAGGGGCCGAACCCCGAACTGCACCCCGAACCCAAGCAAAAAATCTCAAAAAATCTTCAAAAATTACTGAAAATCTACATCTACTCTACCCGCACCCGTACCTATGTACTGCCAGCCCTGTGTAGGATAAAATATCACAGAGGTACCGTAGCTAGCCACACGGGTGCCCCGCCTCTGTCCCCGTAGCCAGCCCACCCCTTCACCCTGCTGTCGCGTTGCTGCCACCGCACCATCCATCACCATCACCACACCGCACCGTCCCGTCGCCGTTGTCACATCATCCTGTCGTCATTGTTGCCGCTGCTGCCCAACCCCCTTCGCCGTTGCGTCACCATCACCGTCACCGTCCTGTCATCATCACTGCTACTACCAATGCCATCGTCATCGGTGTCACCTTGCCATTGCTGTCAGTACCGCTGTGCCATCATCGTCAGTATCGCCTTGCTGCCAGCGTCACCATGGCCTTCCCATCACCATCATCGCTCACTCACCACTGTGGCCACTGCCATCTCGTTGCCATTGCCCCAGTCGTCACCGTCGCTTGCATTGGGCAAGCCCTGTTGTGGCTGCATTGTTATGGGCACACGGGTTGCAGGTGGCAGTCACGTGATTGGGAGTCCGCGCAAATGATTTGAGTGACGTCCACAATGGCAGGGGGGTTGTGCCAGGGCAGTCGTGTGGACCTATCATACAATCCGTGTCAGAATGTCGGCATATTATTAACTCGAACAGACCAATACTCAATTTTTTTGGGAGGTTTAGGGATGGCGCCGTTGGTCTGCCTTGTGGACATGCTCAAGAAACCGCACTTCACAATGATGGGGATGACTTGGGTGGCAACGTCAAAGGACATGGTGTCAGCGGATGGTTGCGGCCGTGGCAGCTGAGTAGCAGTGGAAGGGCCTACAATCGAGGTCAGTACGTCGTAGTGCCACAAAGAATAAAACTCATGTTTTTCTTTTCCCCGAGGCAGGCGGTAGCATCCTAGCTTCCTCAGGTCCATTTTAGGGGAGAATATACATGTGGTGAAATCGTGAAGATGTTGACGTTGCTACCTTTGATGTACAAGTCTCAAGGAGCGGTGATGGAGATGAACTGACGAAGGCGGGGCGAGAGACTCGGAATGACGCGTTACAGCTGTTTTCATAACATCTGTCGGGTGAGCTTTCGCGTAGCCCAGCGGACATCCAAAACACATGAGCGGGGTTCTTAGTCAGGTGGATGGGTTATCATACAGAATTGGGGTTATAGAATAGGGTGACCATGGGATAGCTGACGAATCCACCTCATGCGACGTTGCCATGATCCCCCTGTATAACCCCCCTCCCGTTCACCAGTCCTTCAAGTTTCGCGCCGAGCAGTGCTGAACAGTTTTCAATCCCCCTCTAGCTCTTGTAATGTGTACTTTCAATATGAATACTCCTTCCTTTCCCGTTGGAATCAATTTTTTGTTAAGTTGCCTTAGATAAATTATTTTTAATTACTATGATTTATTTTTGTGGGAAGAAATCTCGGCATGATCACCGAGATGCCCATTCAGACTACGCCTGTAAGCGAAAAATGGTCGCGACCCGACAGATGTTATGAAAACAGCTGTAACGAGGAACCTTCCCACGATCAGCAAATCACATGACTTCTTGCGCGACTTGTTTTATTTTTTTGAACGTACATTGTGACTACCCCGCCGTGACTGTACTACAGCTACAGTATATGCTGCCCCCCCTACTAACTTACTGCTGCAACAAACTTGTGAAGTCCAAATCTGTACGGCATCGGTATTCGCTGGTACCACATCTACACACAGGGCTGAAGCCAACGAACTACGCCAGGTACCCTCTTTGGCGCTGTCGTGCTCGCCGTCTTCTCCCTGTTATGGAGCATGCGGCGTCAGTGTGGGCTCCTAACCGTGACGATGGCTCATCGCATGGATCCCCAACCCTGATACCGCCACTCAGAGGCTCTCTGGGTGGGATCTCGATGCCGATGGCGACCCCTCCGACGCATGCCACGTCTGACCTCAACCGCGATGACGACAACGGCACCGCATACCACTCCAATCCCAACTACCACCACTACGCCACCACTCTGCAACCTGTACAGACTCCAACGATGAGGAAGACATGAGCGACGACGGGGAGACGGCAACTGCCCAAATAGGTGAGTATTAGTTCATTCAGGTTACGATGTGCTAATATTTATTGCCAACCTACACAGCTACCCTGGCGAAACGCCCGCTATCGTCGACAGGGAAACCGCTGCCCCGTGTGGACTCCCAACCACGCCACTGTCCCTCCATGCCCTGCGCCTCTATAATAACAATGCAACCGCAAGCGATGATGGCGAGGCGACGATGGCGACGGCCACAATAGTGAGGCGAAGGCGGCGACGTCAAAGCGATCGCGATGACGCGACAACAGCAACGCGGCATCGTGACACCGATGACGATAGCCACAGTGATAATGGCGATGACGACAGCAAGATGGTGCTGAGGCGGTGACAGTGACAGCGACGGCGGTGCAGCAACAGCAACGACGGCAATAGTGACGATGACGACGATATGGTGCAGCACGGCGATAGCAACGACGACGATAGACGGGTGGGCGGGCAGCAGCAGGCGGGGTGGACATATAGTAGCTATCTGTAGGTATTTCATTCCATGTAATAAATGTATATTTTCGTGTAGACTGTACCCTGAGGTAACTTACTGTTGTCTTGACTGTCATTGCGTGTTTGAGGCTACCCCAGCGGTCCGAGGTGCAGTCTGGTCCGGACCAGGTTCACATAACCTCGGTCAATGGCAAACCCCGAACCAGACCTGAATGCTGGGCTCAGAACCGCACCCCGGACCGAACCGGACCTGGGGTGCAGTCCGGTGCGGTTTGGGTCCGAACCCCATTTTGGACCGCACCCCGGCATCCCTACGTGGGAATGAGTCCGATATGGTAGCCATGTGGAGATCATATGATGCAGCCCAAACACTGGCATTGTTGCAGTCAAGACACGAAAAGTAAAACTAAATCATCATGATGGACAACGCAATGGACATGATAGTGGAAGTCATACCCACGGGTACGGGTTTGGCATGGGTACAGAATTTGCTACCCGGACCCGGACCCGCCATACCCGTACCCGTGACCCGTACAGGTTTTGCCAACCCGTGATGATCCCTAGACCTCGGTAGTGGGTGAGTGGACTCCCAAGTCTACTCACCTCGTAGTTAAATATCAACCTACTTTCCCTTGCATTGCTCTTGCCTTCTCTCTTCGCCAACCACTTCTGCGTCAATCCTGGGGCAAATACCCCAAGTGTGGGAATTGATTGCTCGTCGATGAACCCAACACCGTATAGGACAAGCAACACTACGCCAAACGACAGTTTTTTCACAAATAGCTTTCAAAACCGATAAGTAGAATAGATAAATACATTTATTAATTACTACGATTACTTTTTGTGGGAAAGAAATTCGGCATCGTCACCACATTCAAATCCCGCCTGTATCCCTAAAGTGGTCGTGAGGTGACAGGTGTTATGAATACCGCTGTAACCGGTGGCCCGGTGCCAACCTTTGAGATCTGAGATCTGAGAATTTGAGAGTCCAAGTCAGGACTCCGTGTCACTCTGCATACAAGTCTGGTCCAATCTGCGCTTTTCGTTCGAACGGATGAGGTGCTAAAGATGACTTGGGCGCCTCGTATCATCGGTCTTCGAGTTCAAGCTCAGTTCAACGGCCAACAAAGACGCGGTCTACACCTGTGCCAGTGGTTACACCGTACGCGTTCCCACCATATCTTGATATTGAGACTCACGATTGCGTTCGAGGCGGAACGTCTCAAACTACTCTCCGTGACGATGTCGTTACGGGGGCTACGCCTATGACAAGACAGCCTGACTAACTGACTGACTACGGGGGATTCCGTCGTATACCATTATTCGTCCGAGTCGGAATTGGGACAGAAAAATATGCAGTGAGGCTCCACCCCTACTATTCTTCCCATATCCCACACCACTCATTCACGCTCGTACCTTCTACTAGAAATGCCCTTTCGTTCGTACATGCCTCGTGAGCTCTCCCCTTGGCTCTCCCTGTGGCCGAGCGGCTTCCAAGAAGACGCTCAGCTTCAGGTTGAAACGGGAGAGCCACATCATGATGACTCAAGGCGCTGCTCGACGCTGGCGTGACACTTTGATTTGATGGTCGATCCGTGCGTACCCGATTACGGGTGTAGTGACGGAAACCTCTAACGCGAAAAAGGAGGATAATCAAGTATGCAGCTCCAACTCTCTCCATGAAGTCGCGACGAGGTCCACCTCTGCTCCATCTATCGTCCCGCCCGCGGTCCAGCTCATAATTACGTTCTCCGGATGTATGAAGCCTTGTGCTGGACGTTATTGCACTTAGGACACGTAGGGCGCTACTCGATACGTTACCCAGTTTTGCGAACTCAGCAAACAAATGGTGTAGACTCGGAGAAGACGACCTTCAATTTGAAGTTGCCGCCTTGTGAGATCTGCGTGACTCGCACAGATACCTTGACATCGACCTCGGCAAACACTGCAGATATTGTCCCGGTCACTAGTCACTCGAGAGGTAACCACCGGCCTTCTTTCTGACAAGATGCAGTGCCGGGCATTTACTTCAGACCTATGCTTAGGGCGCCTATACCACTGGTTAACCTTACCGAGCACATTTTAATCAACCTAGCTAGGGGACTCTCCTACTATTCCATTTTTCGATGCTTCCTACCTTCAACATCTGCCCCTAGACAATGTATATAAAGATAATTCCCTTGTAGGCGGGTTACTGAGGGTTCGGTAGCACGGGCCCGAGCAGGTCACGGTGATTTTCACACTGTGCATCCCCCACGACTCGGAAGCGCTAGACATATTCTGTCTAATACAAACAGAACTTCTATGGCATGCATGAGCACATACGCCTAGAATAAGGGTACACATAGCTCCGTTCGAAAAAAGGGATGGCCCATTCTTCGGTCCACCTTTCTGGCCTGCGACGCAATTCAAATTCGAACGCACGGACCCTCATTGTACCATTCTCTCCTGGGTCACCTTGTCCCCTAAAGAGGGTACGCCTGGGCTCTGGAGACTGTGATATGGGGACGTGGGAAGTCAGTGAGCTGCTCATGCGTTTCGCCTTGGCAGCAGGGAGATAAGACGTCGCATCCACTTACCGCGTACTACTCCATTCCCATGTCCTTTCGAAGAGGTTTCACAGGTCAGTGCCCCTGTATCCCTTTATCGGAGAAGTGCCCTCCACAGACACAGACACCCATACGGGCGAGTTCCAGCGAGAAATGCGATTGTACCTGATTGCCAGTGCCAAGAGTTTGCACCGTGCAGTCACCAACGTTCCGCGTGAACAACTTACTATACGCCAAGACTCTCCAGGAATCTTCCAGAGGAAAGTAACGGGTAAAGGGGGGGGACCCGGGCTCGGGAATGTGCTACTGCACGTCCAGACGACTCTGGTACTCATTTACTCCACACGCTCCGCATTGCATTCTGGACAGTCAGGAAAAGAAGACTGTACGAGCAGCTCTAATGGCCTATTGCAGCATCGAAATTCCGCACCGCTTACCTTTGGGTTCGACACTGCAGAAGCTACCCTCTATGGAAGCTATGGAAATCCGGTAGCCACCTCTGGCCCATCACGGAGAGGGACGCTTAGAGAGGGATGTAGTAGGAACCGTGGCTGACTCAGTGCTGATGGACTCGGAGGCTGATATGAAAGTGCTCGCGGTCGGGGTCAGGGCCTTCTCTCTGAGGATGGATGGCGGTGAGGGTGGTAGATTACATACTCTCCGTACCTCCTTGGGTGGTAATTCTTTTTGATGCTTGATAGCCTGGGTGTGGGCGATCACGGCAGGAACAAATATGGCGGCGAGACCTTGACACACGTCAGAGTCTGCGTATTATCTCGGTACCTCCAGTTACGGCACTTCACGTGCCTACGCCAACTCCGTACGAGCGCTCTCATATGTGCAAAGAGGTTTTCAGGGAAGGTATAGTGCCCCTGGAACCGATCATGACCCGCTGGGGATAAGACAACTCCATGTGTCGCTCCGTGCAAGTCCGTTCCCCAGTGACAAAATGAAATGCCTTTGCCAGGTTGGAAAGGGCTCATAACGGCGTGAACTTCCAGTGGTGACCTAACTGGCGCATGTACATGATAAACGAATAGATGACAGAGACGTAGGTACAAGGAATTTACCCCTGGCCAAGACTCCTTGGCTGACTTGATAGCCATTGATATCACGCGCATACGCATTGAAATTATATATCAGATCTATCAGATCTCAGCGATTGTACTGCGCCTTTAATAAGGCACCTCTCAGGCTAGATCTGGTTTCAGCCAGTTGGTGCCTCGTCTCTTCGGACCTAGGACCAAGTCAAAGAGGACAAGGTTGTGACTCGTAGATAAGATCAAGAATCAGGGGAGGTCATACGGGGAGTGCATGCAAAGAAAATAGTGGCTCGAGATAGGCGGTTATGAGGCGGGAATGTCGGCTAGTAGGGGAGTGATGGGATCGAACACCAATACCGAAGAAGAGCGAACAATGCTAGAGAGAAGCCGTTCTGTTCTGGGAAGGACAAAAAACAACAGTGGCAACGGCGATGTGCCGATCGGGACTCGAGTGAGTTCCGATGCGGTGTCATGATGAGGAGAGGAGGGGGAGTAGGAGTAGGAGTCAACCCTGCAGAATAGATGAACGAGAGGGAGTCCAATTTCTGGACGTGGCGGGACAGTTCGATGTCTCGAATGGCCATCTGAAAGGCCCCGAAGAACCAAGACCCCAGGGAAAGCGCTGAGACAAAGGGGACAATCTGGGACGGACGTAGCTACGATGTTTCGATAGGTACACTGCGTGCAGGAAGTGAACAATCGAAAGGTGAAGCGAGTGACAACTCATCTTGTTGGCTTAACCGTGTGACGCCTGGTCCAGACTCCACAGTCACAGCTTGTTGAAATAGGATGTATTCTGTATCGTGGCGTTGAGTATGGACTACGTGGCCAGTGTGCCCACTCAGTGGCACGCGAGCCAAATACATCACTGAAAAGTGTTACAGCTACAGTCAGTAAATGGCAGAGCGAGCATAGTATGACCGGTAATCTGAGATCTGATCAGAAAATAGGTTTTGTTACAGCGTTTTATTTTGTACAATAGAAACAACACCCACCACTGGCATGAAGGTACCTTGTCAATACCAAATCGGACGCAAGATTAGAATCACGGAGATAATTTGATTTCATCGCACGAGACCGCTGAGAGAGTAATTAGATGGGCCCTGCGGCCCAAGACATTGGCGGTCTACACAGGTATTACTGGAGGTGCACCTACATCACAATGCTAAACGAGTGTGAAAAGTCCGAATATCATCCTCACAAGGCAGAAGAACTTGAAAGGACTTCTGGCTAATGAAGCCAATTGCTAGTTGAATACGATGACGGCTGCACCAGCAGCATGAAGGAGGGACGGGCCCCAGGAATTGATGTGCCAGACCAAACGGGTTGTAGAGATGCAGTCGACGTAAGCGTTGATGCAAAGATTGTGGTTGCAATCAATGTCGAGATGATTCAAGGCAAAAAAAACAGAGGGTTTCTTGAAGAATTCGACCGAATTAAACGAAATTTCTTTGCTGTGTTCCTGTTGCGGTTGGTTCACGGGACGAATATCCAGCGTACTGACAGATGTGCTAAAGATGTGCTCGCGATCCTCTGGATAGGCAATCCAACAAGTCTGCGCGCAGTGGAGGATAGTGCCTGACAAAGTCTCGATATTGAGCGTGAATCCGTTCACGTCGATGTCACTGGCAGTGGTGACGACGCGCCAGTTGTGGTTCCGGTCGAATTCGAGGTGATTGAAGAAGACGACGACGTTGGGAGGAGTGACGAATGGGCGCTCAAAGTCAATGCGCACGGAGGCGGGAGCATGGGGGTCTTTCCTGAGGTGGCGCATGTGTTCACCGGTGAGGAAATCGATATCACTGGGTGCGAGGGCGAACACATCATCGATGCCTTTGAAGAGGATGGAACCATCCCAGGTGACGAAGCGGCAGTTCATCCAATCCTTTGTGAAGACCGGGATCACCGACTTGATGAAGAAAGGACGGTCGCCATCCATATTTAGGTAACGGAAGCCATGGGGTAGGCGGGGGCGGGCGACGAATGGATGATGGAAGCCCAATGTGGTTTCCTTGGTGGTTTCAGTGCCCTGTGCCTGAGTGTCGAATGAGTAGAGGACGGGCATGAGTACTAGTTATGAGGTAGAGTTCAAGTTGGGGGGGGGTTGAAGTCGAGGCAGGGTGTAGTTCTCTCTCGCGTTTTCTTACTGTAATGTGGTACGTAACAAAACTCTCAGCATCTGACGCTTGTCTATAGTATTTGTTCTGGCCAAGAGAATGGCACTTATCCTTTTGCTTATATACCATACCGAAAAAAAAAACTATACACCGCATACTAGTATCTACAGCAGTTTTCATAACAAGTCTGAGTTCGTCCTATGCTTCGTACAACGCTGATCGCGTGTCCACAAGTCGCGCCTTCCTGGGCCCAGGCCTTACTATGACAGCGTGCGATCGCACGGGCCACTCACGTGTTCCGGCCTAGTCTCGCTCGGATTTTGCACGCCGCTTCTTCCGTCCTCGCGCTTCACTCTTGCTTTGCTCCGAGTTCTCTATTACTGGGCCGCGACGGCGTCGCTCTCAGAATCACATCTCTGTCCCGCCGGCGCGGAGGCAGAAAGCTCTTTGGGCTCGAGTCCAGGCCGAGTTCTCCTCCGCACCCACAGCTTTTCCCTTTTCTCGGAATCCTGCACACCTGATGGGGGGGGTCCTGGGAACTGCAGAGCGGCTACACAGAACACTTGTCACTCATACATGTGGCACAGCCTCCAGCTAGATACTCGCCGTGCTTCTCGACCACGGCCTGCGCACCTTTGGTTCCCTCTCTGAGTCCTCGTCGCGCCCCTTAAGCATGTTTCTAACTCCGTGCTTGTCCCACTGACCAGGCCTGCCGACCCACCGAACGAACGCATGGTCCTGTCAGGTACACTACGACATGCTATGCCTCCGAGGCCTCATTCTCTTCCTTCCTTTCTCTTTTACACTTCTTAACTCCTGGGGGTTGTACAGTCTCGGACTCACTCCCGAGGTAGTATGTTCTTCCGACAACTCGTGTAGAGATATTCGGTTCTTTGTCTTCTTCTCTCGGGCTGCCTTCTCGGTGATCGTGTGGGTTGGTGTTTTCGTCCTATCGAGGGTCATTCGCGGCAGACTGGCAGAAGCCTGGTGTGCGTCCGACTGCGGAGTGGCCACGCGGCGTGCGTGAGTACAGAGGCGATGACATAGCAAGGGGGGAAAATGCCTTAGGGTATTTGTTACAGCGTTCTACTATACTATCTTACACACTAAACAACCTGCTAAACAACATCCACCATGAAGGTACCTGGTCAACACCAGCTCAGATACAAGAGTAGAACTATGGAGGTGATTTGATTTCATCGCATGGGGGTGACTGAGAAGGGAATGGAGTGGATTCTGTGGCACAAAAACAGTGAGACGCATGTCAGGTGAGACACTGCCAAACTTGGCAGTCCACACAGGTACCACTGGAGGTGCACCGAGATCATGATGCTAAACGAGTGTGAAAAGTACGATAGCCAATGAAGCTAATTGCTAGTTGAATACGATGATGGCTGCACCAGCAGCATAAAAGACGGTGTCTCGCCAGGAATCGATGTTCCAGACCAAACGGGTTGTAGAGACCTCTTTGACGTAAGCATCGACGCGGAGACTGGCCTTGCAATCAATGTCGAGATAATTCAAGGCAACAAAGACAGAGGGTTTCTTGAAGAATTCGACCGAATTAAACGAAATTTCTTTGCTGTGTTTCTGTTGCGGTTGGTTCACGGGACGAATATCCAGCGTACTGACAGATGTGCTAAAGATATGCTCGCGATCCTCTGGATAGGCAATCCAACAGGTCTGCGCGCAGTGGAGGATAGAGTCCGACCAAGTCTCGATATTGAGCGTGAATCCGTTCACGTCGATGTCACTAGCAGTAGTGGCGACGCGCCAGTCGTGGTTCCTGTCGAATTCGAGGTGGTTGAAGAAGACGACGACTTTGGGAGGAGTGACGAATGGGCGCTCAAAGTCAATGCGCACGGAGGCGGGAGCATGGGGATTTTTCCAGAGGTAGCGCATGTGTTCACCAGTGAGGAAACCCAGATCACTGGGTGCGAGGGCGAACACATCATCGATGCCTCTGTAGAGTTCGGAACCTTCCCAGGTGATGAAGCGGCAGTTCATCCAATCTTTTGTGAAGACCGGGATCACCGACTTGATGAGGATAGGACGTTCTTTATTCAAATCTAGGTAACGGATGCCATGGGGTAGGCGGGGGCGGGCGACGAATGGACGATGGAAGCCCAATGTAGTTCTGGTGCTCTGTGTTTGAGTGTCGAATGAGTAGAGGACGGGCATGACAAGTTATGAAGAGCAATTGGGGGCGGGTGGTTGGAAGCGACGAGGAGGCAGGAAGAACTAGGGGTTTTCTACGTTTCATACGTGTCTATTCATTTTATCATCGATGTTATCTTTTCAGGGCTCTTACATGACGTGACGACAATGATGACACCTACTTATTAAAAAAAACTATATTCCAAAACAAGTATCTGTGACTATGAGTCAACCCTGGGCTCAGGCATAGGCAAGAGCTTGAGCAAGGGCATAAGGTGTAATTGCCGTACTTGCAGATAGAGGGGACAAAAATGAGATTCTTTACCTGCTCGTGCACCGGGTAAAGGGCATCGGGTAAAGGGCTGGCCGGGATCGTCCGGGACGCGGGACCGTGACGGGAAGTAGAGCGAGTACCGTTGTGCGTTGTGGGCAGCTCTGGTCGAATTCGAGAAGCGAGTGCGTTATCAATTATTTTGTGTTTGAGTTCTGCGTCTGTACGTAGCTGGGCCACTATCATCGCCAGTTACAGAACTCAGTGAAGCAGTGAAGCTAGTGAGGCTCAGTTGCTCGGTCTCAACATTTTTCCCCTACTTTTTCTCCTATTTAAATAGTTCCTAGTTTTTATCATGACGGGACCGCGGCTTCAAGTGTTCTGAAGTCAGCAGTATATTCTTCCTATACTTCGTACTATGTACCTACCACTAGTTAGTGAGCCTGTCGCGCTTTCCCGGCGCGCTCGTACTACAGTGATCACCTTCACAGCCTCACCATGACCTGCTATGGATGACAGCGTGCAACAAGACATGTTCCCGTGTAGCATTGGCCTCTTTTCTTCCTTCGCTCGGATTTTTCCACGCCGCTTCTTCCGTCGCGTTTCACTGGAGTATCAGTGGTTTTCTCCGACTCGGAGTGCCCCGCTACTGGACCGCGACGGAGTCGCTCTCGCATCTCTATCCCGCCGGCGCGGAGGCAGAAGGCTCTTTAGGCTCGAGTCCATGACCGGGTTCTCCTCCGCACCCACAGCGTTTCCCTTTTCTCGGAATCCTGCACACCTGTTGGGGGGGTTCGGGTCCTAGGAACCGCGGAGCGGCTACACAGAACTTGTTACTCATACATATGGCATGGCACAACCTCCAACTAGATACCCGCCGTGCTTCTCGGCCGCGGCCTGCGCACCTTCGATTCCCTCTCTGAGTCCTCGTTGTCCGCTCAAGCATGTTTCTAACTCCGTGCTTATCCCACTGACCAAGCCCGCCGACCCACTGAACGAACGCATGGTCATGTCAAGTACACTATGACATGCTATGCTGCCGAGGCCACATTCACTTCCTTCCTTTTATCTTTAAACTTCTTAATTGATTAAGGATCAACCGTTGGGCACGAGTCCTCGGGATTGTACGGCCTCGGACCCACTCCCGAGGTGTGCTCTTCTGGCAATTCGTGTAGAGATGTTCGGTTCTTCGTCTTCTTCTCTGCCTTCTCGGTTACCATGTGGGCTGGTGTGTTTGTTCTATTGGGGGCATACTGGCAGAGTCGTGGCGCCGCATACGCCACGTCACTGCGCCACAAAGTTCCCTCTTGTACAATCTGGAATCGCGCGCATATTGCCACCCTTCTCTTTCCATCTCCGAGTCTGGCTTGTGTTATGTGAAGGCAGAAAGGTGCCGGTACTTGGTTTGAGCACCGCGAACCGAACCACATGCCTCTGCGACTGGTTGTGGCACCCTTTTACACCCCCTCCGATCTGCGGTGCTTCTTCTTGTAGATAGAAGAGAAGACAGGGCTGAAACGCCCGAGTTTTCTCTTCAGAGAAGATCCCCAAGGATGGGATACCAGTCCTGATCTACTGTACGACTGGCGTTCTTGCCCTTGTCCTTAACCCCGCCTATCCAAGTAGATCGATGACAGGATGCACCGTTGTTCGTCCCCTGGCGTGCCTGATAGGGGCGAGTCGGTCGCTTTCCAGGGGTCTATCGTCCAAGTTAGGCGGCCAGTCGAACGGTAATGTGCGTGCGAATGGCAGGAGAGTACGACATGAGAAAAAGAATACTGTACAAGAAAGAAACAGAAGTGCGATTGTTATGACTGCATGCGGTGCACCTTGATCTGATGCTCGGGCTCCCACATACATGCAATACACGTTCTCGTAAGTGGACCATCACGCCATCTTTCCTATACGCCATCCATCATCATTATCACTTCATATCAGAGCTCGACGTCCCACGACCCGCATAAGTACGTACGCTCGCAATCTGTCTGCATTTATCCCGGTGTGGGGCCATGCGGGTCTCACGCCCGCCCACATGGGTCGTCGTGCTCGCAGTCACAGTACGGTATGCCCTCCGTTCGAATGGAATAATTGAGAGAGCACGAACGAGGTCGCGCCTGTTTGGCAGCTGGCCCCTGCCACGGCACACCCCGCCAGGGGTGTGGTATTGCGTCTACCACAAGAGGGCATAACTGAGGGGGATAGCTTTTGATGATGAGAATATTGAGAACATTGAAACGGGGAGCTCGGACAGGAGCGATCTCTGAGGTCACGCGGCAGTACGTCGCATGTCCGAATAGGAAAGGGGGGTGCATTCTTTTGCGACGAAAGCAGCAGGAGCCGTAGCGCCTCGTCATCCTAAGGTGCCGTATCTTATCGCCAGAGCGTAAAAATAGTCAGAACCATGCGGAAACATGAACAGCACCCGGTGGTCCGCCCCGCTAATCGCACCGGAAGCCTAACGTGTAGTGATAACGACGATGAGGGCGCACGTTCTTCTTTTCATTCGCACGAGACAAGGCCGGAGGTGATTTGAATAATGAATGGTTTCTACTTTTGGTAATGAGTAAAGTAATATACAAACCGCGTCCCCACGCCCGGGCGCCGTTTGAGGGGACAGAGCCAGATTGAGGTGTGGGGGGCGCAAGATGGCGCAAGAGATAACCGGGCGGGGTTGCACAGTCAAAACGACCAGAGGTGGATTGGGCGATCGTATTTTCTATCGTCATACCGAACACCGGCTTGAGGCAGGTGGGCAGATCAGAAAACGAGCCTTTCTAGAGTGCAAACCGGGTGAGGGGGCGAGATGGGTCGCATAACATAGCAACGAGTCACGCTCGGGTCTCATCTCTTCTCATTACACACCGCCAGGGCATGCACCGACTTACCCGACACGATCACATACGTATCCATGAGGTGTGGGCGATGCCCGACTTGATGCGGGCAATGTCCAACGCCGAACCAACTTGCGCGTGGACTCTCCACATTCCAACAATATCCGCAGTTCCTCGACGAAGATCCCGCTGAGCTTCTGATCTTCGCGCCGTCGAAGACCAACAAGAGAAACGAGAGATCCTAACACCGCGATGCAGTCATCTTGACACTCACCGACAAAAACGAACAGAAACCCCCTCGCTTTTTTTTTACTGTAAAAAGAAATCCTCTCGTTGTTAGAACCAATAGAACATGTGAGATAATTCGTTCTTTTCCAAGATAATTAGAGGTATCGCATGGGAGTGGGATCGATCGCGACCAGTCGGGTTTCGGAGGCTGGTGGCGACACGGAGTCGCGTGACAAGTGAGATCGAGTGGGACCTAGGGCATTGGGGACCATATGGGGGCGCCCCATGGGTGTTTAGGCTTATCGCCTTGACAGGACCGCGCGGAGTCGTGGCTTCTTCGTCGTTGTCTGTGACCACGCATGCCCGATTAGAGTCGGGCCCAGATGACCCCGTCCTTAGCCGGGGACTATGACCAAAATTGGCAACGCCTGGGCCGTCGGAGCTCGGAGATATGGGCGTCTATAATCCAATTGAGTTCATTCCAAATTTAGTAATACATGTGCTACGCTTCCCGTCTTGCGGTGACAGGACGTGTTTAATCTCACGTCTCGTCTCTGGGGCGAACAGCGTAAGAGAACGCCCCACACATAATCGCCGTGTCTCAGAGAGAAGGGTCAACACGACGAAACAATGTTGTTCTGATGCCCTGGGACCTGTGTAGAGGTCTGAAATTTGCAGAATCCAGGTTGTGGCTCCACACCACCATGCTATCATAGACCCGTGTCAGATCAGTCTGACTGAACGTTATCCCTGGTTATGGAAAAAGCACATGTGCAACGGTCAGTCAGGAACGAGGTTACCAGGGCTGGAGGGGGCGGGGCGGGTGTATTGACGAAAGAAGAAGTAAGGAACTTCGTTTGAAGCAACCAACTCATGGACTTTTTTTTTTTTGCTTATCATAGATCTGTCATGAGATCAGGAAGGCGTGCCCGCAGGGTTGGCCCTGACATATGCTTCCCTTCACCTAAGAGGCTATAGGCTCTTTCCTTGACTATAAATCCCGTAACAAGCCCCATGGTCTCCTTCCCTCACCCCTCTGTGCTCCCTTCCTTATCCGTGGGTTGAGCCAGGCCAGTCTACTAGTTGACACACACGACTAGTTAGCCATGTCTTTCTCTGACGATGAGAAGAGGTCCGACCTTGAGAAGCGCGTCTCCGTGCACCTCGGCAGCGTCCATGTCAGTCTTTTTTCTCTCTCTTCATATGGTCTACCCACCTAATACAACCATAGGACGGTATCACCGATCCTGACGACCCCAACTTCGACCCAACGGCTGTTGCACTGGAAGATGAGTCTCCGTACCCAGAAGTCCGGTCCGCCGTGGCCAACACAGACGATCCTACCATGCCTTCATCTACTTTCCGCGCCTGGGTTATCGGCATCATGTGGGCTATCCTCATCCCCGGCGTCAACCAATTCTTCTTCTTCAGGTTTCCTTCCGTGACCATCACCCAGGTTTGTGTACCCCATTGATGACCCCGCACCGAGCTGAACTGCGTGTAAACAGATCGTGCCCCAGCTATTGAGTTTCCCGATTTGCAAAGCTTGGGCACGCTACTTTCCTAATGTCAAGATTTTCGGCGTTGAGGTCAACCCTGGTCCATTCACGATTAAAGAACACGTCATCGTTACGATCATGGCCGGTGTCGGAGCCCAGTCCGCTTACGCGGTGAGTGCCAAGTCGGTGAACCCTCGGTTGGAATATTTCTCACTCCGCATTTAGACCGACATTGTTGCTGTCCAAAAAGTCTTCTACAACCAGCATACTAACTTTGGATGTGAGTGGCGGTGGCGCCGTAAGCTTCCGTCGATTATTGATCGAGTCTTCCATTTTCAGACCAATGGCTTTTGGTCATGTCGACCCAACTGATCGGCTTCTCGATCGGTGGTATTTGCAAGCGTTTCCTCGTTTCTCCTCCCTCAATGATTTGGCCCGTTAACCTCGTCACCGCCGCCCTCTTCAACACCTTGCACGCCCAAGAGACCGCCGGTACTCACAGTCGTGGCGGTATCTCCCGCGAGCGCTTCTTCCTCTACGTCTTTGTCGGCTACTTCTTCTACAGTCAGCATTTCCCTCTCGCCCTTAGTTTACTTTTGGCGCTGACTCGTCCTTCCTAGACTTCTTGCCGTCTTACCTGTTCACTGCCCTATCCTACTTTTCATGGGTCTGCTGGATCGTGCCTAACAACTCTAAGGTCAATCAAATGTTCGGTGTCACCCACGGCATGGCTATGGGTCTCTTCACCTTTGACTGGGGTCAAATCACCTACAACGGTTCCCCTCTTCCCGTCCCGTGGTGGGCGGCTGCTAACATTGGTCTCACTGTCCTCTTCTTCTACTGGTTCCTCGTCCCTATTCTTTACGTGAGTTCCGTTGTGCCCTTCCTTTTCACTTTTTTCTTAACTGTTCGCCCGTAGTTCACCAATGTTTGGTACACCGGCTTCTTGCCCATGGTTTCCTCGCACTCCTTCGACAACACGGGAAAGTCCTACAATGTCACCCGCATTATCAACGAAGATGCCTCTTTCAACCTCGAGGCTTACCAGGCTTACAGTCCCCTGTTCATTTCCGCGACCTTCGCCACGTCCTATGGTCTCTCGTTCGCTTCGATCACGGCTACCCTTACCCACATTTTCCTCTACTACCGTAAGCAAATATGGACTCAGGCTCGTCGCTCGCTCTCCGAGCAGCCCGATATCCACGCTCGCCTTATGTCCGTGTACAAGGAGGTCCCCGATTGGTGGTACATCTCCGTCTTTTGTGCGTTCATCAGACAGCGATACTTGGGCATGACAGGTACTAATGGCCTTCGCAGTGACCATGTTTGTATTCGGTGTTGTTGCCATCGAGGTCTGGGACACACAGTTCCCTGTCTGGGCTTTCGTCCTTGCCCTCTTAATCTGTGCGTCTCCAAATATCTCCTGTGCATTTTACCTCTTTACACGCCTCGTTCCCATCCAGCGTTCGTGTATACTGTCCCAGTCGGCATCATCCAGGCTATCACCAACCAGCAAGTCGGTCTTAACGTCATCACCGAACTTATCATCGGCTATGCCCTCCCTGGTCGTCCAATTGCGATGATGATGTTCAAGACCTGGGGTTACATTACCATGACCCAAGCATTACAGTTCACCAGCGACTTCAAGCTCGGTCACTACATGAAGATCCCGCATCGTCCCATGTTCTTCTGCCAAGTCGTTGCGACCGTAATTGCTGGCACAGTGCAACTTGGTGTCCAGGCCTGGCTATTCACAAACGTTGAAGATCTTTGTAGCCCTGGTCAGAAAGACGGCTTTATCTGCCCTTCAACCACTGTATTCGGCACCGCATCCATCATCGTACGTTCCTTGTTTCGTCTAGGTGTCTCTCCTTTTGCTTACATTGCCGACGCAGTGGGGTGTCATTGGTCCAGCGCGTCTCTTCTCGCACGGTGGGATGTACTATGGCCTCGTGTTCTTCTTCTTGGCTGGTGCTCTTCTACCACTTGTCCAGTGGGTACTGCACAAGAAGTTGAACATTGGATTCCTCAAGTATCTCAACTTCCCGCTTATATTCACCGGCACGGGTAACATGCCGCCGGCTACGCCGCTCAACTATGTACCTTGGGTCCTCATCTGCTTCTTGTTCAACTACGTCATCCGTCGTCGCCACTTTGGCTGGTGGTCAAAGTACAACTGTGAGCCGAACGAACCCTTTTTGTTTTTTTGGACCCCATACTGACCCACTTGACCACGATAGACGTGCTGTCCGCTGGTTTGGACGCAGGTTACGCCGTCGGTCTGATCATCATCTTCTTCGCTCTTCAATACCCGCAGAACGGTAACATTGCCCTCGACACCATCCAGGCATGGTGGGGCAACGTCGTGTACACAAATACGGGCGACTGGAAAGGCGTTGCGGACAGGCCTCTCGCGAAGGGCCAAAAGTTCGGCCCGGCAACCTGGTAGTACGCAACGGTCGTCGTCCCACAACCTCTTTTTATCATAGCGGACTAGGCCCCGCTGTTGGGATAACATGATGGGTTTTGCACGCTCGCCTTTTGCGTGCGTGTGCGGTCGTTTACATTTGTTGTTGTACGGTAAATTAATGGGAAAAACATCCTGCTTCTCTATCTCCATCTACTATCTCCGTTCAGAGCGAAAAGCCCCGGCTTCGATGTGTTCGTGTCCATGTGCGTATGGGGCGCCAGGCGGCGTTGCGGCTCCATTACGCCGTGCGTGATTTGGGTTTGGTTCTTTGTACGTCATTGCGCCATCATTCATGCCAACGTGGAGGTGGCGCAACTTCAATCAGTGCAGCATGTGGGAGTGGGGTTAAGTTGTCGGGGGTCGAGAGAAGTCGGGAGCGTCCGCAGGTCGCCGAAGATCAAATGAGGTCCGCCCTCACCGCATCGTTACTTTTTCAAGAAGATTGAGACCACGCGCACAAAAATCCGGAACAATAGGCTTATTTATGACTTCCAAAGATCAAGCTTTCAAAAATTTCAAGGTTCATAGATAGGATATTTAAAAATTGCGGCTATCAAATAGCCCTTTTGCCGTGTCTCCAAGAATGAGTTGACTGGCCTTGTGACTGGCTGACTCTTTTTTGTGGATGTCAGATGCCAGTGCTCAATTAGCCAAAATGGGGTTGTGATAGAGAGGGGGGTTGTACCAACCTTTGAGTATGTCGGTTGAGGTTAGCACTGTACTAATATAGTAAGTTGTGCACGCATTTGAGCCACCGCCGGGGTGCTACTCAGTTATTAATCAAGTGGGGTCGAGCGCCACCCGGATCGTGTCCGTGCTATCCGGCTTCTGCGGTCCGGAACGAGTGTCCGCGCCAGTTTCAGGTAAATGTTCGTCCGAGGAGGGCGCAACCACCACCATGGGCGGTTTTTCCCACGGCAAAAAGCTGGGGCAAGGAGGGATGTCAAAGCACGTCCCCGGTCACCGACGGCCCCCTAAGACATTTTAAACAGTTAAACCATAGTAAACCCACCCAGCATTGGGACCCTCTCACCAACGCGATGCACCAATGCCCGCCTGTATAGGTCACCAACGTACCAACCCTCGAGATACCATAGTACCCAAATGCAACCAGCTCCCCCCCTTTTTTTGCACGAACACGTAGTCACATAATCAGTACAGTTCATTGACCCTACCAGCACAGTAAGATTATCCCCAAGCACCATAGCACGCACAGCAGTTGCACGGCAAAAGCTCGTGTCAGTGCCCGCCCAGTTTTCAACCGCAACCAAACATGAGCCAAATAAAAAATCGAACCACGCAAGCCCAAACAAATAGAAGAAAACAAACCAACACGCGCTCCATATGACTCTGTGTGGAGCGAAAACTTCCTTAGCCACGAATGGGAACCACCGCCCAACTGGATAACCTGCAGTGAGGTTTTAGTGGGTAGGGGAGCACGTAGTGTTCGAAAGTCCAGTCCCATGAACCGGAAAAAAACCGGGACCGGACCGGACTGCAACCGGTTGCAACCGGACCTTCGGTTGCGGTTCATCCGGCCTGAGAACATTACCGGTTGCGGTTCATCCAAATTTGGAAAATGGGTGAACCGCTACAGGGCCGGTTGGGACCAGTCCCAACCGGTCTTCACAGTCACGACCAGCCACGACCATCCGACAACGGTAAGTTCGACAACGCCGACCAAGGGAACTACGACCACCCTTCCGACACCCGGGCCGACTGCAGCGACGCCGACGTCAATGCCTCGGACCAGCCTCAACACCGGCCTCAACACCACGCCAACACCGACCACCGACCACGGTCGTTCCAACATCGACGACGACACATCAGCTGCAACGTCAACACACCGACAACTACAAGCAACAACAAGATGATGGCGACCACAAGTCCTACAACAACGACGCCCGACAGCCGCAATGACGATACCCGACAGCCGCAACGACGACACATCGACAACGGCGGCACATCGACAACCGCACCATCAACACACCTACTACCACGACGACGGCCCCAACAGCACGTCGACAACGACAACGATGATCAAGACGACGACACGACGACAAGGACGACACACCAGCAGCCGCAATATCAACACAGCCTCAAGAACAATATATCGACATCCTCGACGACAACGACGACGCATCAACCGACGATGACGATGCATCAACCGATGACAACGACGCATCCGAGTCAACGGCCGCAATGTCGACGACAACCACGACGCCGACTCAAGCCGACGATCGGACAATGATTGCGACGCGTCCTCTTTGTTGCGAAGAGGACGAGGGCCTTATATTCCATACAGTAGTAGTAGAGTAGTTCAAGTTACTATGACTTATTGTAAAATACCAGTAGCACAAGCACAAATCGCAATCGAATTATATTGTTATGCCTGCGGTTGCAGTCGGTCCATGACCGGTTGGGACCGGCTCAGGATGAGCCGGTTTAGACCGTTCGGACCGGTCTTTTGAGAATCCAGCAACCGGGTGGGACCGACTCCTGTCGGCTCGGTCCGGTTTTGGGGCGAGGGGATGAACCGATGGATCGGTCCCGGTCCCGGTCTTTCCAAATTAGAGAAAAAAACCGGACTGGACCGGACTTTCAATCACTAGGAGCACGTAGCACGTGGACCAAGGATGAACGCGTGCACTGAGTCCCACACTGCCCCAATACCACGGGGCGTGCGTAAATGCATTTTCCCTCACATCTGGGCTTCGGCTGTAACGCCACCAGCGGGGCGACGTCCATGGTTCGTAGGACCCATGGCAGGCTTCACAGAAGACGACGGTTTAGACATGTCAATGACGACGACACGGAGACTGAGATCGGTCAAAGGCTGGAGCTCGAAGAGGCTCAGCGAGAACAATGATGAACAAGACGAGAGGAAAGGCAAGTCTAGACAGAGCAGGGTTCCCAAGATACAAAGCTGGTATTGCTAAGTAACTCAAGTCTGAGGACTCAAGTACGAAGACAGGCCTGGTATATATACATGCAGGTACATAAGGTTCGTACTCAGCTAAGTCCGCTCTCTCGGGTTCTGTGGTCCGTGCGCAGGCATGGAACCTCCTAGAAGGTCACATGGCCGATCGCGCCATCTATCGTCATCGGTCTAGGTCCGCCTAGCCCTTAGTCACATGACGGTGACGTCACAGGCTCTATGGCTTTCCGGAACCGGTCCCTGGCCGCGTCTAGAACACTACTGGCCTCGATCGTGCCCTCGGGAGTCTCCACCATATGCGGCGGTATCTCCGGGCCGTATCGCGGGCGTTCGGGAACGTCGGCAGTCGGGTTTCGTAACATCGGCCCGGCTACACGCGTGCTAGTTAGAGCTGATGGCAAATCTCCTACTAACTAGCACTTATTTTTGGTAATTAGGGATGAGTAGGTTACCGGAAATAAAGCGCTATCCAAAAAAAAAAAAATGTTCGTCCGAGGAGTCGGGAAAACCCCCCTCGCGAGACCCCAAGTGGGCCCTTTGTGCCATGAGTAGGCCCTCTAGGGACCTGGTATGGTTCTATCTAATATCCCTCGACCCAGCGCAGCACTGGCCCCATTGCATTGCACACCTTTCTCAGGAACGGGATGATGTTTTTTGAGCCCCACCAGGGGTTCTGGTACACCGTCTCCCGGTCATCGTAGTCAGAGGCAGACTGGCGCACGACTATTGTGACTGCCAGAGATTTAAATACAGTACATGCGTGAGTCGAGATCAATCAGATGACCGAAGCTTGGTGCACAAGGGAGACGCACAGTTGGCCCACACGGCACGCTTGTGCTGCAACTGCCAGGTACTGCACTCGGCCGAGAAATGTGCGCGCGCACGGTGCGCGAGTTGGGTGCGAGGTGGCTCAAGAGCCTCAGGGGACCAGTGTGCGCGGGGTCGTTGTACGTGGTGGGACCGGCCTCGACTAAGAAGATGTGCAGGTTCTCGTCGGCGGCAGCGAGACGACTGGCAACGACGCACTGCCACTGGCCCGGCCTCGTCATCCGAGTCTGTTTGCAGGCAGAGGACAGCGGCTTCGCGGTCAACATATGCAACAACTTCCACTCACATCGGCCGGGGATGTATACGGAATGGTCGCGGACGCCGGTGCGGACACCTTCCGGGGCAGCGGGCATCAGCCCACGATGGGTCGATGACGATATTTTCTTCAGAATCTCGCGCCAGCACCTCCCCGCGTACAACCCGCGCCGCGCCGAATGGAATCGCAAGATTCGTTCACATGGGGGCCGCTGGCAGAATGGTGGCCGCCTACTGTAGTACGCTCGTGGCTACGATTAGTCTGTGTCTCGGACATGTATCCCAGTAATAAAAATGGATCAAAAAAAAAAAAAAAGAATGGTGGCCGCCTGTGGTATGGCGGAAAAGACCTCCTGTGCGGCGCCTTGGAAGAGTTTGATGAGGATTGGAGTACCCTGCAGGGCTTTGCCAATGCCTTTCCCAGTCGCCCGAAGATGAGTTCTTTGCCTAGGCAGACGCAGACCCCAAATTATGCTATTTCGCGTTCACGTTCCTTCCCTAGTACCCAAAGTTCCATCCTACGATGTGTCTCATTATTCCGTGCCAGTGAATTTGGTCTTAGACCTGCATTAGCCCCGCCGCTCTCTTTCCGTAGGGTCGGTCATGCAGCAATGGACTTCTCCAGATCGATCAGATGTGACCCAAGCCAGACCCAGCAACGCGGCATCAGGAAAAACCACATCAGATAATCGAGCACAAAATAGTGTAATTGCGTACAATATAGTACAATTCAGCAAATTTTACCCAAAAAACCAGATAGTTTGGTTTGGCAATTTTAGTACACCGATAAAAGGATGAGTCTTAAAACGAGTTTGATAATTCCGTTTATTTGTCTGATTATGCTCAAGTATGTCAATAATTGGTGACAACGTACTACGAATAAATCTCCCGTTTCCCACTTTTCCCATATTATAAGCTCCTCAAAGACAATTTATTCACAGTGTATGTTCATAAACAAAGCGACATGTAACTAGTTTTCGGGGACTATGGATGCTACGTCTGCTACTGTGTCGGTCGGGGCCGTGGTGGCAGCCGCACACTGGTTTTGAAAGGCATTAGCTACTAACATGAGGCGGGCGGGTTCGGACTTACAACGGGTCTGATGACGTGGCAATGGCTGGGGGGGTAGCGGCGATGACAGTGTCGTGATGGCGTGGTGTCAGTGGGAGTCTTGGGTCGTGACGGGGAGGTAGTGGTGGACTGGGAAGGGTGAAGGCGGGGACCTGCAAAGCTTGAACAGTGTCAGTGAGGCGCGGGCAAGGGCACGGGATGCGCTTTTCGCATGTACTGGAGACGCGGGGTGCGAGTCAGTGAGAGACGATATGAAACAAAAACAAAAAAAGAACTTATCATGATGCACTGGGCCGAAGCCATCGTTGTCGTAGGTCTCGTGTCATCGTTGTTGGTATCGTTGTCGCCGATGTTGGTGTCATCGGTGTCGTTGTCAAGTGTCGTCGCCATCGTCGTTGCTGCCGTTGTCATTGCAGTCATCATCATCAGTGACGGAGACTTCATTTGCACGCCGCGTTGGCGGTGGAGTAGGGTCTTGCGCGCCGTGTTTGGAGGCGCAATGGGGATTGCAGGCAGCGGCCCTGGCGGGTCTTGTGTGTCGTGGCGGCATGGCGTCGGGGCGGGACTTTCGCGCGGCATAGTGGCGATGGTGGTGGTAGACATACATGTGGCGAAGGATGGAGGCGGGTTCACGGGCGAGCGAGGCGACGTAGCTCTGTGACATCAGTGAGAAACAATATGAAAAAAAAGCTCATCTTAATGCACTTCATTGTCAGCCACGCCGTCGTAGTTGCGGTCATGTGCGGCGGCGGGTGTGGGGGCTAAGCGCTAAGGGATGGAGGCGGATGGTGATGGCAGGGTGCCTGCAAGGCTATGATAGAAAGGGGTAGCTAGCGTGTTTGAAAATTTGCTAAGGGGTTGCCGGACCACCCCTCCCTCCTTAATGTGGGTGTGGGCGCTTACATTCCCGCACCCCCCTTGGATGAGAAGGAGAAAAAAAACCCTATATGAATAGCAGCAACAGACCAGTGTAAGGGACCTGCTCATCAAACTCGAGGGTCCAGGACTATGGATTAGTTTGTTGCAGCGCAGGTAAGAGAAAAAATGGGAAAAAAAAATGGGAAAAAAAAGAACGAATGAACATTGAAACGGTGAAGGCCCAGTGGAGAGATGTCATATATGGCGGGCGGAATGCGAAAAGGCTTCCCACGATAGACACGACTTGCGACTCGGCTTTGCAAGTGCAGTACTGTACAGTATCATGATTTATGTCCTGTTCCGACAAATTTGCGGTACAAAGTCCCAATCTGCACAACACTGGCATTTTTCAGCACACCATGCCTACACACCAGTTGTGCACAATATTTGAATAATTTTGTATAATTGATGCCAAAGCGAAAACCGACCATCTAAATTACCATTGATATGACAAATTATGTGTAAATGAGCTAAAAAAATATGTTTTCTGTCAAATCGGCCCAATTGGCCCAATTGTGCTAAACTTGCCGGATGTAGTTTTTCCTGATGGCGGCGCCCGGCATCTCCGTGTCTGCTATTTGCGGCCGCCTATGCCACTCGTGAGGCGCGTGAGGGACTGAGTCCACTGGACTTGAATTCATACGAACATGCACGCCAGTATATACGAACACTGTCAAGATCCAATGCACGCTCCAAATATATTCAAAGTTAGCGCAGGAAATACTAATTCCTGCTTGACCATGGCCACTTTCGTAATGGTGAGCATGTTGCAAATTTTTGAAAAGGTGTATACGGTGACCGGGGTGTATGACTATAGCAACGGAGTATTCGGCCGATATGATATACGGGGCCTAGACGTCCGGAGCAGTCAATGGTGATGAGGAGGATGACTAGCCTGCCACCAAATTCTGTCTGACACAGGCAGGTTCCGTGTGAGCTAAGACTCGGATGCCCTTCTCGTACTAGGTTCCTCTATATCGCAGGTCTACCCGGGTGGCAATTATGTCAAGCTTTGAATATACATCGCATAATCTACTGCCAGTGTATACTTAGGGCCTGCAGCACGCTGCTATTCTACAGAGAATAGCCTGAGAGACGACAAATGCTGACAAAATGCCTGACTTAAGATCGCCTCGAAGCAACTGAAGCAAGAGATGGGGTGAGTAAGAAGATTAAAAGATATTCATGTTCATCAAGCAGCCACCCATACGGCAGAAACTGTGAAGAGTGTGGAGACGGACTAATGGAGGTGAACGATGCGTTGACGCCATTCTGAGTACAATGCTGCTGACTCCTTGCCTCCGTGATATTGTGCGGCGACACTTTGTATACGCTCGACGAGAACACTGAATTTGTACAAACGTACATACTCGTCTACTACATATGTGGCCACGAGGAACCAATTTAGTGTGTCACTGTCCCTGAATTGTTCAGCCTGGGAATGAAGACTACAGTAGGGCCTTTCAATCTAACACCACACCACACTAAAGGGCATCCCGGCCCATCCGCTACAGGGCTTTCTCTTGGCACCCCCAATGGGCATTGAGTCTCTCAACGAACTCATCTTGCGTGTCGACGATGGTTATGGGACGACCAGAGAGCTGGCGTGAAGAAAGGAACCGCTCTGGCTTGTTGCAGTTGTCATCAGCTAGCCATAGCAATTTAAGCTCCGGCAACAATATGGTACGCGTCTCCTCGGCAGTGTCTTCGAGCGCAGAAGCAATACACCCTGCCAACCCCCCAGATACCTCCAGCACCTCCACAGAAGAGAATAGGTGGAGAAGTGGCAACCATTCGGCCTCTAAAATATATTTCCCTGCGGTGGTGGTGGGGGCCCCGAAGCCGAAGGAGACTTGTAGATGACCCACGTTGGAGGTCATAGCGACAAGTTGACCAAGCACATGGACCACGTACAGAACTGGGGAAGCGATTGTGGCATTGACAAAGCTCGTTTTAATATGAAACTCGGGTTGAAGGCATTCGCCTTGTGGGAGATCAAGTTTGATGTCGACACTCCAGGAATAAAAAGTAACTTTGGCAAGCCTGAACTGGGCGTGCTTGAGGTTTGAGCGACCGATGAACTGAGAAAGTTGGCAAATTTGAACCTCCTCCATCAAATACTGTATTCTGACATCCTCGACCCGAGGTGCGTCAATTTGGGCCACGAGGTCTTCCAAGTACTCGAAATCACACCCAAATACAAACTCGGTGAGGGCGGGAAGGACAGCCAGGATTGGGGGATCTGGGCGCCTTCTTTGCTCATGGGAAGGTGTCGAAAATGGGTATCTGTCGATACTAAGGGTTCTGAGCTTGGTCAAACCGGCCAGGCCGCCGACCATCTCCTCTGGTGAGATGTAACCATGATCACAATCAGTCGGGGGAACAGAGCAGAGATGGAGAGAAACGAGGTCATGGGCCAATAGAAGTAGCGTGGGTAATCCTGGAAAGGAAGTTCTTTCCAAGCAGAGATATTGTAGACATGGGGCAGACCCGCCCAAAAAGCCATCGGGAATGTCGAGCACATCCGGGTTATACCCTTCGTACTTGGGTCCTGTAAGCTGGAGGTGTGTCAAAGCCGGATTGCTGCCGGAAATGGCACTCGCATCACTTCGACCACCTCGGACGTGTCCGTGCCCGTGGTAAGATCAACGCGGCGTACACGATCAAGGTGCTCGAGTATAGCAACAAAATCATCTTGATCATCAGGAATGAAACATTTAACGGCAAGAGGAAACTCTGGCCAGAGACTGAGGTTCTTCCTGAAGGATGTTTCACTTGAGCGGTAAAGATGCAGATCAAGATATCGTGTTGATGAACATATGATTCGTCGCCATCTTTGGCAGACATGCACAAGACTTTGCCATACCCCCATATGTTCTATGGAGGCCAAATAACCATAAAAGTCGGGTAGACAGAGGGCAAATATTTCTAGCAAGATCTCGTCTGGGAGAATGTTGATTGTCGCTACATGTCCGTTACTCTCCCCTGTGCATGCAAGTCAGTACCCGTTCAAGTACTAACCAGAATCTAAACACGCACCATGAGCATGAGCCATTTTGATCTTCTGCAACTTAAGCACCAGGTGACAGGTGTCACTGGCAGCGAATGAATTAGGAGGGACAATGTTGTTGAGGAAGAGGGGTGGGTTAATCGAAATCGATCAGTAGGGATCTAGCGGAGAGTGGAGCCGTCTAGGGATACTTTGGTTCGCGACAAAAAAAAACATTTTATGTCAAGTTAGAGCCCGTCCGGTGTAAAGTTACCCCTCGGAAATAGCTGCTCGCAACCTCAGTCTGATGAGTCGGATAAATCAGTCTGCTCCGGCAATAAAAATATGTACAGTAGTTGCGGCCGGACCGCCGAAGGCAAGTTTATTTATTTCATATATTTGTCAAAACACGTGAGCGAGTGACATAGACTGGAGTCCCGTCTCGATAATACTGTAGGTTCCCTCGCGTTCCCCAGTCAGCCGCACTCACGCGCGGCCTTAGCGAATCGAGCGCGACGCAGTCTTAACCCTGGCGGCGACATATACAAAGTTTCGCGCCGCGCAGAAGCGTGCACGACCGTCTCCGACCACTCACAACCAACCGACCCTGTTTCCCTTCCCGACCTCGCCGCACTCGCGCGCGGCTTTAGCCCTTCGATCCAAACGTTTCCGCGATCGCTGCGGACACATATACAACAGCTCGCGTACCGCGGAGGTCTGCGCGACACCTTGCAACGCTTCACACCCCCTAGACCCTGCACTGTTTCCTAGCATTCAGGGACAATTTAGGGTGTCATCTCCCTGATATGGCTCTCACACTAAGAAGGTTCCTAATTGTACTGTAGTATTGTGTAGTCTAAGCCTGGAAATTGATGTGTAGCCTCATTGATACACGGCCCCCCGCAACATCGGTGTGATTTATCAGACATTATATAATGTCTGACCGCGACACAGTCACGTCCCGACCAAGCTTGTCGACCGACAACGAATAAAAGCGGGTCCATACCTGTTTTTATTTTTGGCAGGGCAGTTGGGAGCGACCTTTCCGCGGTCCGGTGCGACTAACTGCAACGGACGGTCATATTGCGGGGACCAACAATCAAATCTTTTTTTCTGGCTGATGCTGGGCCTGACAAACCATGCGCCGGACGGAGATCTTAATTGTCACGCTATGACTGTTGACACGAATCACGATTATAGAATACAGCCAGCCGTGTCGTATGTGCTCCTGCCATGGCACTGAGAAATGGTGAAGGTCCGGAAGTGGGCGAGTCACCGTGCGTACAGAAAAGTCGGCTGGTGGCCAGAACAGACAGTATACACGGGCCAGGTTCCTCACGAAAGCCTTTCTTCTGACCATGATTTCCTAAACTAGCTGATACACTGGCAGCATACTCTCTATTTTCTACATGTACCCCAACTCAGGGGTTTATCGACACATCAGTTGTTTCGAGGCGCAGGTTTCTCTATGGGTAGACAACTATCGGTCTAGTCTTTGATCACCTGCAGTGGTGGATGTGGTGTTCCAATGAGCATCGGCGGGGCCGGGAATCATGTCAAGATTTGAACACTGCATAATCTGCATTGGGAGCTGCAGTACGCCGCTGGTATACGGAGAAGTTAGTAATATAGATCTTGATATAGATGGATTATATTGAAATAATAATCCTCCGACTCTAGTAAGAAGATAGCCAGAAGCAAGGCCAGAAGCAAGCAAGAGATCCTTGCGTAGTACACAGTGGTACACAGACTAACACAGTACACTCGCTGAGAACACAGTCGTACGAGTGTACATACTACATATGTGGACACGATACCGATTTCGCGTGTCATCATTTCCTCTCCTGAATCGTATGGGGTGAGTGAGGACTGGGACCTTTCAATCGAATTATTGATTCGAATAACACCAGAACAACTTGAGGAAGGCAACCGCTACGTGACTTGGAATTGGGTCTTTCAACGGGCCACACGCCGCCGTGCCGTCTGTAACAGTCAAACGACTACGCGATTAGCGGGAGGTAGATGAGAAGAGTCGAAGATGGCTCACCGCCTGCGATGACGATAGGCTATCATATTATCACTGTGGGAGTAGACATCAATAGCCTCCATCGATCTCCTCGTTGCGGTTAAATACATCCCGCGCCGCGGGGTGCCATCTACTATATATAACAAGATATATAACCTGAGCACATTCTAAAACGATAGGCACCTCAGGCTGTTTACTCACAATGGGTGACTTCCCATAAGCGTACATCCTACATTTTCCTATCCTAAACCATTGTTCCTGAAATCGGGGGACTAATCTGAATAATTTGCGCTCTGACCTCAACGACAAGGATCCTACATGACTGGAGTTTAGAAAGGGGGGGGGGCCTTTCTAAATCCTACACCTCGTCGGAGTACAAAATCAATGCCAAATCGAGGCAAAAATCTTGGACAGCAATTTCGCGAAAGTCTTGGGCCCTCGGGTTTTGGCCTTGTGCTGCCAGTGGCCATGAAAGTGAAGTGGTATCATGATACAGTATGTGGTATGCGGGTTGATTTCGAGTACATGGAGGAGGTGCGTGTCTTTTCCTACTCACGTACGAAATGAAAAACACAGCACCATTTGGTCGAGGGCGTCGTGCATCAGTATGACCCATCTGAGCACGAGCATGAAGAATGGACCAAAGTGAAACTTGAACACCCTCTGGCCCGTTGCGTGGCGTGGCGTGGCGTACTTCGAGGGCTGCTGGCGCAACGTCGTGCGCCGGCATTCCACGGCCCCAGTGTCCGATGGATCCGAGAAGTTCACACCATCATCGGGAGGCAAGGCGGCTCACCCGATGGAATGGATGACGGTGACCGACCCCACGCCGCTGCGGGCTGTGCCAAAGGTCGTGCAGCTCGTCTCGCGGCAGCTGCCAAGCGATAGCCGTCGGCTGTGGGAGAGCACGACGAGCAAGTTACTGAGCAAGGAGATCGGCGAGGCGACGTGCGCGAAGTAGGTCATCGAACAGCGCCAACGGGACGAGGCGGCCGACCGGAAACGACGCGGCGTCGACACTTACGCAAGCCGGGAGGGAGGTACTCGAAGCGGAGATCAAGTACGAGCGTGCGGACGAGAACGAGGACGGTGTAGAGAGGGATAATGGTGGTGCGCCTGCTTCATAAACCCGCCTACAGCGCGTCATGTTCGATGACGGACAACGATTTATACCCTCTCTCTCTGAGTCGCATCTTCATTCACGTTCTTGTACCGAGTGTTATGTTGGTCGTTTACTAGTAGCATTTGCACTTGCACTACCAGTTTTCCTCACCCGTCTTGTCACCCATAGATGCAACTCGTCATCATATGTGCATCCAGCACCAAGCACTGCCGCCGAGAGACAAGGGGACAGACAAAGCAGCACTGCGTCTGCGATAAGCAGAGTTTACAAGCCGGTCTGGATGGATCAAGATGAGATGTGGTGTGGTATAACTTTGATAACATGACCTTTCGTGACATTCGCAGGTGGGATCAAGTAGGCAGCATAAATATCGTTTGGCTTCCTGGGCTCACTTTACCTTGAGACCCATGTACAACAGCAAGCGTGGTCGTCGAAATGTGCTACTTGCCTCTCGAGTCTCAACGAAAGAGCCATCGCGATTTCCGTATCTAGGTGCAGTTGGCGATGATTGCATCGGGAGTCAGGCAGAACTTTGGTTTGAGGGTCTTATGGTTAGCACCCAATCCTATCCTAACCTAAGCGGATCCTAAATAACTCCGAATACATGTAGGATTTAGGATGTACGCTTATGGGAAGTCACCCATTATGTGAGTGGACCCCCGAGATTCAAGAGCGTGGTTCGTAGCCGAGTTAAAGCAAGATCCACGTGATACTATCACCTGACCTGGTATGCAAAACGGAGGAGAGTTGCAAAACACGTTTTTTTAAGAGATCGGAAAACCATCATTATTGATCCTTCTGTGATATGATAGGTAGGTACTAATATTTGACGAATCACACAAAAAAAGGGGAAAACTGTACATATTTGCCTTGCGATTTCACGAGCATTGTGCAAAAAAGTGAGAACACCGAGAAAAGTCATCTCGGCTGAACCTGCTATTGCACCCCATGGTTCAGAAACTTCAGTACATGATGTATATACACTATTCAACCACCCTCTGAAATTTCGTGTCACCCAGTGTACCCGCAATGAAGATATGAGCACATCAGTAAACTTGCGTGAGTTAGCGTGACATCTTGTCGCTTGACTGCACCAAAATTGGAAGTCCGCTGTCCTGTCCGCTGTTCCCTGCCACTCCACCTGCAGAACGTGTCGCAATACGCATTTCTCGGCGAGATAACTGGCTCCTCAGTAGAACCCCTTTGCATGGAAAGAGGTGCATGCCATCACGACAGCCCGTCAGCCCTGAGGTCACCAGACTCATTCAGGAGGCGTGCAGCACCCTCAAGGCTCAGGCTCATGCGGAAGTCACGAAGCCTAACATTGCCCAAGTTCTCCGCGACATCAAGAATCGTACTGGCCATACTCTCCCTTACGACACTGTTCGTCACCGTTATCTGGGGCTATCACTTCCTCCACGCGAAGCCCACGCAAATCAGCAACTTCTCTCACCTGAAGCCGAGGTCGCTCTCGTTGACTGGGTCATCTTTCTCTCGGACACCTCCCACCCGCTCACGAAATTTTCAATCCGAAAGAAGGCCGAGGCCCTCTGTGGAACGATGCCCAGTGACAAATGGATCTATACTTTTCTCAAACGGCATTCAAATATTCAGCTCGGAAGACCATCTGGTCTCGATCCCAAACGCGCCCAAGCTTTCAACAAGCCCACTGTCGACAAACACTTTGATGGGCTCCTCCGAATCACTCAGAAACACGACATCCCCATCGAAAATATATATAACATGGACGAGAAGGGGTGTCAGAGAGGTGGTGGACGCAAGGGGTCAGGTCGGAAATGTTTTGTACCTTGCAGTCGACGGCCGAAGTATTTGTCACGTAGCGCAAATCTTGAGCTCATCACGATTATCGAGTGTGTCTGCGCAGATGGCACAGACCTTCTCCCGGGATTTGTCTTTTCGGGCAAGGAATTCTGCCCAGAATGGTTTCTGGTTGATCCCAAGATTGGGTGAGTTCCGATTTTGTTGCTGCTTCAGGACGATTACTGAATGATCTCGTGAAGGATTTCCATGTCTGAGAACGGCTGGACCGACGACTTTTTATGTGCAGAATGGCTCCAGAAGTCCTTCATTCCCCAGGCGACTGCGTGAAACACCTCCGGCAAACCGATCCTTCTCATCTATGACGGTCATGGTTCACATGACACGCTCGACATCATCACTTTGTCCCGTACACATAATGTATTGCTCTACTGCCTCCCGCCTCATACTACACATAAGCTCCAGCCCCTCGATGTCAGGGTGTTTGGCCCATTTCAACGTGCATGGGCCAATCGATGCGATGAAGTTGTTGAAAGTACAGGGGAAGAGATGCGACGTGAGGACTTCGTTGAACACTACATGGACATCCGACGGCAAACCTTTAAGAAATCGACCATTATCAACGCGTTCAAGAAGAGTGGTTGCTGGCCAATCAACCTGAATGTTTTTACTGATGAGGACTTCGCTCCGAGCATTGCGACATCTACCTCTTCGCTTCATGTCCCCAATTCCTTCCCCAGAATCCCTGTGCAGCCCGAGCATGATGATCACGACCCATCTGTCCCCAATTCCGATGAACCCAGTGATTCTGAGGGCTCGGATTCCCCCAATCAGTCATCTGACAAGCGCACGCAGCCTGACAGCACGCGGCCTGACACGAACCTAGTGATGGGAAAGTTCGGTTCAGTTCGGTTCTTTGGACCTTTTTGCCGAACCCCGAACCGGACCCTTGGTTCAGTTCGGGGTGTTTGGCCGAACCCCCGAACTGAACCCTCAGTTCAGGTTCACACCAGTTCAGTTCAGTTCAGGGAGCGTCTGAACGCCGAACCGAACGCTAATGACAAAACGAGGGATATATAGCTTATGTAATCAAATCTAACGTGCAGAGTCACAAGGTAGTGTAGCACAAAAGACGTAGATTAATACTTTGGTATCAAGCTGGGTATAGTTTGAAAAAAACATTATGCCCCCATTGTCGCCATTGCTACAGTCACCGCCATCATCTAGCCACCATTGTCGCAGTTGCAGCCGCCGTCGTGTTGTCGCACTTGTCGCTTGCACTGTCGCATCATTGTAGTTGCTACTACAAGTCGTAGCTTGCGTGCATCGGTGCCATGCCGAGACGTTGTCGCAGTCTTCGAGTTGCAGTTGTCGTTGTCGCAGCTCGTCGCCGATTTCATAGACACAGTCCCACGCTCGTGGTCATCAACGTGGTCATGGTCTGTTGTTGGCGATGCGTATGACTCGGGGCTGCCTACCGCTGCCGTCGTCGTCATGGTAGGGGTTGCGGGCATCTCAGAGGAGCTTAAGTGAGCAAAGTACCTCTGCCATAGTTGGAATGAAACTCACGTGGCTCTGGTGAGGTCACCAGCGAAGGTCCGGAAAAGGCAACGCAGCTCTGAGTCGGGTCTGCGTCGGCACCTTGTCCCGTGTCGTCGTCGTCGTCGCTGACGCCGCACCAGAAGGTGGGTTTGGGGCACGAGTTCCCACAGTCGTCGCTGCCCCTGCCGTCATCGTCAAGGCCGTCGTCTTGGGGGCTGCGCGAGTGCACCACAGATCTGTGTGAATCCCGTGAGCTGCCGGTCAAGCGTACGGGAGTTCACGCGTTCACACGAGGCTGTCCATGCCCGTGCTCACTCAACCCCGGTCCGTCGCATGCAAGTTGAGCAGCGTCCGCACGACCTCGGCATCAAAGTGCGGCTCTGTTGCATGCAGCTGGAGCGTTATCCCATCGCCCTCTGAGGACTGCCCCTGCGCCACACAAACAAAATACGTGAGACAAGGGAGAAGCCACACGAAAAAGTCAAGGATGAGCATCTGCAGCCCGATGCGTGTGAAGACGCCACCTAGGTTTGTGCTACTGCAGTGGAAGGAGAGGAAATCGAAGCGGGGGAGAGCGATTTGAGGTTGTGACGACAGGGCTGGTGGCGTTGTTGAGGAGGCAGCAGTTGTGGTAATCGAGGTAGCTTGCATACGCGCGAGGGGAAATGGCCATTACCGTCCCGCACTGACTACTGACGAAGGGGAGAAAAAAAATAATGACAAAAGAACAAGACGTCGTACGCACTGAGAGCATCCATCCGACCGAAAAATTGGAGAAGGTGGCACGAAGGAGTGGAGCTCGAACCGGGGGAGGGCAGCATGTATCGTGCGCACGCCCAGAGCGTCCAACCGACGGGCAATTGGGGAAGGCGGTGGTGCGTAAGTACGAGGCGCCAGAGCAGTGTCATGCGTGTGACGAGGCACTCCAGGTGGAACTTGGCGACGTTTGGGAGCTCGAGAGTGACGAGGCCCTTGGCGCATCGAAGCGGCTCGGAACCTGCCAGTGCTAGAGGGCGAGTTGAGAGGCGGAAGTCAGGTTTCGGAACTGGCTCTGGTTACCGACGTGACGTTCTTGAACATTTGAACGTTGAACTGATCCGGGTGAATAGGGGAAAGTGGTAAGGAGCCAGGCTACACCGTCAGTTGTTGTTAGAGAAGGACTGCGTTCGCATCACGACATCACCGCCACTACTCAAAGTCTCACGCTCAGACCCACACTCGCTTGCCCAAGCAGAACCTGTCGTTCCACGGGATCTGGAAAATTTGATTTCAGACTTGCGAATGTAGAATGAGCCAAGTAATTGAATCAATGGTTTTTGAGTACTCGTAAAATAGACTCCCAATCAACAGTTCAGTTCGGGTTCAAACGCGTTCAAACACGTTCACTATATTTCAGGATTTCGCCAAACCCCGAACGGAACCATCGGTCCGGTTCGGGTCAAACAGCCGAACCCCGAACCTGAACCTGGGTTCGGTTCAGCTAAGTTCAGGTTCGAACTGAAGTTCAGAACTGAACTTTCCCATCACTACACGAACCCGGTGCTGGCAGTTCTCCCTCCTTCCCACCACACTGCACCTCCCTTCACGGCAACCGCTACACCTTTACTCCCTCCTGTGCTGCCCCTCTCGGAACTTGTTTCACCAACGATGTCTGTTCCAACACGCTCGACTCGCTCGAGTGCAAGACGCGCGTCATATCCTGCCAGTGGCCGAGTACATACGCCGTCTCTTCAATCTCTTCAAGATGATAACACCAACCTTTGGGTATATGTTACAGCCCTTGAGTCACGTGTTGCAGCTGTCGAAGCTCATGCCACCTTGGCGTACACCGAGATCCATGCCCTCAAGCGGCAACTCAACACGAAAGCCAACAAGTCAAACAAACGACGCAAGCTAAACATTGATGCAAGGTGGCTGAACTCGGACGAGGGGCTGAGGATCGCACAAGAACAGGAGGTATCGAGGGCTGTGGAGGAGCAGAGGAAGAGAGGGGCTAGGGAACAGCGCACTGCAAAACTTGCTGAACGTGAGGAGCAGCGCCGGCAGAGGAACCCAAATGAGCCATTCACTGGTGCGTTGGCGACGAAGACAAAAGGTGACCTTCAAGACGTCGCACAGGCCCTGGAACTCGCAATTACTGGCCAGAGGAAGGATCTTCTTGCACGAATCAATTCACATTTTGACAACAATCCCCTTCTCCATGAAAATCCCCGGTTTGAGGGCATTTTCCATCGATTACGTCGACGACTTGGACCAGCCGAGAACCACCCCTATCAAGACCCCCCTCCGCCAACGCCCTCCGACAGTTCCCCAGCACCCACCACGATTCCCACAAGTTCCTCAACGCCTCCTCTGCCGTGGCCTGTTCTGCCATTTGCCCCAACGCTACCACCACATAATTTCGGCCCTTTTCATACATTTCAAGTTTAAACATTAGTTCACTCTTAGTTACATATCCACTAGCTACGTAGTTCACTTTTAATCAACGTTGCGTCAAAGTCCTGCATCCACGTCCCCTTGCGCGTCCCATCCCACTCGCCACAATGCTGACGTTTGCCGGAGCGGAGAATGAATCGGCTGTGCCACCTTTCGTGACAAAAGAGTGACAAATCGTTTGCAACTCCCGTGTTTTGGGGTGGTCCTCTCCGGCTTTCCTCCGATTCATTTCTGTCCCACTTTGTCCTCACATTGGAACCAGGGTCATATAGGTGAGCAATTATCGTACCCATTCCAAAAATCTATTTTAATAAAGGTGGAGCCGATCACTTGCTATTCGCGATTTACCTCAAAATTTGCAACACTGGTCAGGTGATAGTAGATCCCAGATTAGCCAGGACTGACCGCTCCTGCGTATGGGAATAATGAATGAGAGGATAAAGCAGGGGATAAAGTAACTTTCAAAGTAAGGCGCGAAGTCGAGGATCAGTACCGTGACGTTGAGGGCTTGCGTGTGCGCCGAGAGGGACAGATGTTACTGTAAATGGTCATAAATATGGGTATTTTATTCATACAATAGCTCTAGCGAGACAACAACTCTAAAGTGGAGTGAACGGCGCATAAGTACATCCACAATGAAAGCTCGTCCTCCAACTCCAACACTACTTGGTGCGTTTGTAAATCTTCTCCAAGAATGCGCGGAACACAGTCCGGCGGAGTACCGCGTCGCCGTTCGGGTTTTGCACCTCTGGCACCGCATCGATGAGCGCGTTAATGCGTGCATACGATTGCGCCTCATATTCCGCATACACCGCGTCGACACCGACCTCGCAGAAGACCTCCTTGACGCGCGCCTCCGCTTCGAGATCCTTCCGCCCGTAGTTGGCGTCCAGGATCGCGCGCTGCGTGGGATTGGCACGCGCGAGGGCGGTGTTGATGCACCACGAACACTTGTTATCCACGATGTCCGTGCCGATCTTGCCGATCTGCTCGGGCGTACCGGAGTAGTCGAGGTAGTCATCCTGGATCTGGAAGTACTCTCCAATCGAGACGAGGATATCTAGCGCGATCTTGAAGTAGTCTGGATCTGACTCGTTCCGCTTCTCGACGGGGAAACCGCAGAGGAGCAGCGCGAGAGCGACGGGGAAATAGAAGGAGTAGATTGCTGTCTTGTAGATGACGATCGTGCTGTGCCTGTGGGGCATTGGGAAAGCGCATGTGTCAGTTCCAAAGAGGCGATGGAGTCGGAAGAAAGAAGAGCGCGCCTGGCGAGAGAGAACTTGGACAGATCCACATTATTTTCTGGAGCAGTGATGAGATCAACGAGTTGCCCCATTTCCGTTTGATACGTGACCTGAACGTGCTGGTCAAGCGATTTGTTGAGAATGGGTAGAACAACGTGACACACCTCGTGCAGAAGATCAATGATGTCAACGTAAAATGGTTCCGTCCGGAAGTGTTTGCGGATCAATTGGAAGATCGCCCCTTCCATAATGCGCACTTCATTGATGACCCTCGAGCCGATACCCTCTAGGAGATACCAGCAAGGCTGTCCACGACGGGTGATGCTCGAGTCCATAATGTCATCAGCAACGAGGAAGTAGGCTTGCATCTAGAACCAGGTCGTCAACGGCGCATCTACTGTCCAAAGGAAGGGAAGTAGACCCATTCAACAGTCCAACCAAGGACGGCGGCCTTGAAGTATTCTTCGTCTGTGAGCTCGCGACCCTTAAGGATCGCGACCGAGTCGATAACGCTCAGACCTCGGTTGAGCTTTCCGCCGGGCACGTTGTAGTCCATGCTCTGTCTGGTGGTAAGACCATCGGCCATGGGAGAGAAGAAACCGTGGTGAGACGAACGTGTAGGCAGTACTCAATGACTCCCTCAGGCATGTTGTGTTTGCGAAAATTGTCAAGGAGATCATCGAGAACGACGGTGTACACAGCCTCGAAGCGTTTGCGGCCAACAACCTCCTCAACTCCAGATGAAGGAAGAGGGGTGTAAGAAGGTGCAGGGGGGGTTGCGATGTTGGCCATGTCGGGGGTGTGCGAGGGGATGTGATAATTAAAATAGGTGGAATGATTTAGTGGTTCCAAACTTTCTCGGTTCAGTAACGGATTTTTCGTCTCATCTCGTCTTAGTGAACCTTCCCTGTGTTGTTTGTTCGGTTCTCTTCCGGTCTGTGGTAACCGACACAATCAAGGGACATTGAAAGTGTGAGGTGCCTAAAAAGGTGACTGAATTACCGAAATGGGAAATATCCTGAGTGGGTCCTATCACGTGTTTGTGGTGTGTGGGAACGTGCACGTGATTGAGTGCCAAGTGATCGACGTTGATATTACTCGTGGCCAGTGTTGTCATGACCCGGGTCTGACCCCGTCATTTTCTGACCCGCGCCAGCTGACTATATTTTAGTCATTTAGTCATGGCGCGTCAAGGGGTGGGAAGTTTCCAAAAAGGGAAATGACAGAAAACAAGAAAGCACGAGGGAGACTGAAGCGTGTGAATTATTATATTAATAATAATTTCATAAAAAAGAATCCTTCTGGATCTAAATCGAATTTCAATGTGGTCCTCGCGTTACCTCGCTGGGCCGCACTGCCGATCAAAAGATCTTATCTTATCTTTTCTCACGCTTTATCTGACTGACCCGTCAAAGGTCAGTCAGGTTTGCGTGACCCGGTTACCCTGACCCTCGTGACCCGGCGTCAGCCTGACCTGTACAACACTGCTCGTGGCATCCCCTCACAAAATCGCACTTGGGCTGCGGCGGGAACAGCAGTGACTCCTTCCCCCATTCCCGTGGCCCCGATCGTCATCCTCCGCATACAGGTCCTCTCCTGCCATAACCTGAAGCCCGGGGCATCAACGACTGCAGTGATCCGTGCGTCCCGTCCAAGTTATCTTATGGGCATTACTCTCCGCTGACCTTCCCCTCCCTGCTCCTCCCGCTCATGTAGCTTCGTGGTTGTTTCTCTTTTGGGCAAGCAGTTCCAAACGCCGGTGTGCAAGCTCAAGCTCAATCCCGTCTATGAACCGAAGGACGCGACGTTCGACTTCCCAATATATACACGTCGCTTGTGCACAAGCTGGGCATGTTCGAGTTTGTCGTTTGGGACAAGGACTTGGTCCGGAACGATTTTCTAGGCGGGAAGTCGTTGCCAATTAACGACTGGTTTAAAGGAACCGTCTTCACCTTTGACGATCCCAACAATCGGGTACGCCCATTACTGGAGACCAGACTGGCGATTTTAGCTCCCCTCCCTCACCCCTTCTCTGTTGACATTTCCTCAACCCCAGCCCAAACCATGCGTGGGACTGGGACCATAATCCTCATCCCCATCCCTCAACCCTTATCTTTCGACCACATTTCCTCACCCCCGACCCCAACCGTGCGTGGGCCTACTATACGCACCAAACTCGGCTTTGTCTACTCGACGGGTCAGCCCATAGTGCGAAAGCCGGCGTAGCTCCGGCGTTGTACGAGGACCTGAGGGGCGAAGGCCGAGACGATTGGTCCGGAAGGAAGTCCCACCTGATTTTGAGAGGTGCACACATCGTTGATTTGTTCTTGAAGTTTGTTCACTCGGGCATAGAGTTTAGTGTAGATGCGTTCTGACCGTGATCATTTGCGCTGTTCCCAATTGTCCTGATACAGATCTCGACAAGAGACGGTATTAAAGGAGTCAGAGGATACTTAGCCCTTCACTAACTCGACATGGTGCAAGGCAGCGGGTCGCAAATCGGCGACCCGACCCGGTAAAAGGTCGTTCGTTGAAATATCGTTATTATCGTCACCTAGGCACAATGTTAAGAATATAGTCAAATACGTCATGGTCGTGACGATGTATCCTCGTGTTCGTTGGTGGGGGTGGCGCCGTCGTGCGTCGCCCGTAACAATTCGTGTCACAGTTCTTG
Organism: Lactarius pseudohatsudake; assembly: GCA_021525015.1. Classification (NCBI taxonomy): domain Eukaryota; kingdom Fungi; phylum Basidiomycota; class Agaricomycetes; order Russulales; family Russulaceae; genus Lactarius; species Lactarius pseudohatsudake. The sequence goes on along the minus strand of JAKELH010000463.1, from coordinate 10,262 downwards.
TTGTCGTATGATAGTCGGTCGTTGTCATGGTTGTCGTTCCGCCTCGTCGGATAGTCTCGGTCGTCGAGGTTGTCAGGTTCTTCACAACCTGCTCGCGACGCACCGCGCGCAGTCTGCGCGGCCTCTGCCTGCTAGGGCAAAGGGTGATGACTTTGTGCAGAGGGGCACTCGGGCCGTCAGATCCAACATGGTACATCCGTCTGCCACCCGTCTCCGAGGATAAGGGTCATACAGTATGCCCAGAGGTAGGCAAAGCCAAGCAGTCAGTAGGGTTTCGAACCTGCGAAAGTTCTCGTCAGGGGGCTACCGCTACCCCGACCGCTGCGCCTTCCGAGACCATTTAGGGAGCCTACCAGTCTTACGACCTACCAGGGGAGTTGGCCAGCATAGCACGGTGCGGCGCGACCCCTGGTGGACTGGTTGCAATTGGGGCGAGTGTGAGCGGGGAGGAGGGAGGCTTCCTGCTCGGCTTATATAGCCAGCCAGCCAGCGCGGCATTGGCACTGCGCTCCCACACGCACTCCGGGCAGCCAAAACGGGCAACCCCTTTCAGGGCCCTGGCTGCTCTTTTTCGACCCCATGTGGTCCCCATCAGAGGTCATATCACTGTGGGACCCCTCTGCCATCCGAAGATCCGATAGCGGCAAAGTACTCATATTATTCGCATTTTTTGTAAGGAAGAGCTGTGTTGTCCCCTGTCAGAGTGTGAACAATACGCGGAAGACTTGCAGCTCACCTGCACCCCTGCGTAGTTTCCGTTGAAGCCCCGAGCCATCTCGGTGTGTGGAAATCAGCGATGATCAGGCTCAAGTGGCCACGACTTGGCCACGCAGCACAAAATAACAAGAGCTCATACCTTACGTATACGTCGCGATTATCTTCTTCATTATCGACGCCCCCATTGTCCATGACCATGATTTCTATTTCTCAACACATTGGGAACTGCCCGCCACGACTCCCGTGCTTCCATGTCGATGGTGCCTCTTCGGGTCCTCAAGGGCGGGGAACAACCCGGCGCCGACATCACACGACTGGAACTCCCACTGTGAGACGCGGGCGAGGAGGAGGGCCGCAGTCGGCCTCCCTAGAGAACGGAAGCGGAAGACGAGCAGCAATGCTCACCTGTTGATTTTCCTATCCATGTGACCCACACAGCCCTAGTGTACGTGCTTGCCAGGCACACGGAGATGTCTGCTTCTGCGTCACGCGACCCTCATCGTCTTGCGTGCCGTACCCTTGGTCTCCAGGCGCGCTGGTCATCGGGAACGGGAGGAGGGGCGACACTGCTCGGGTATCATCGCGGGTCAGACGCGGCGTGTCGGAACGCAGGTACTCGGTGGAGTGCTTGGATTTCTCGTCGGAATTAAGCCTGAAGGCCGGTACAGAGACCCTTCATAATGTACTTCGAGTGTGCGAATGGAGACTGGATATCATGCGAGTGCCCCTTCCTGAAGAAATCGACTCGGGAGGTCAAAATAGAAAACAGACACAACCGCCATTTCGGCAATTGCCACAGTAAGTTCAAATTGCAAATGAGGGACCGTCTCAATGGATGCCGCTTCCCCACAAATCGGGAAGAACTCCCGCACCAGCTGGCGCACCACGTCGCCGTTCCACCATTGTCACCGAATGTCATGACGCTCTGCAGGTTACGCGGTAGTGAGTGATGGTGCGGCGTCCTCACGAGCACATCGGTCGACGACCGGCTTGTTCGCAAGGCCCTCTGAACTGGAAAGTGGTGAGCTGCGAGCTTACCATTGGCGACCAGGGCTAAGTGAGAAATGTGGCGAATTCGGGCGGTTAAGGAAGGAGACTGCAGTATCATAGGTCGTTCTCGGCCCCGGGTATAGTACAGTAGCTGCAGTTTTCGGTATCGATCTCAGATCGATACCAATTGCTTTATGACATGATAGAGGGGTGGGATGTGGTTGCCGCGAAAGGCAAAGACGACGAATCCTGCGAAGAACAGGGACACAGAGAGAAGGGCAGGTAGCACGTCGACAAACCTGATGATGCTGAACTTGCGCGCGCCTTGGGAAAAGAGCTGGTGTATACGGGCACGGTGAAGGGGTGCGTATTTTCGTTGAAGTATCTGCGTGCCTATTGTTACAAAAGTGTGGCCATGAGCGCGCACGTGAGACTGAGCACGAGACAGAGGAACCAGACCGAGTTGATAAATACTACTGACGTGGGAGGGACGAAGGGACTTTGAATGGGTGAGCCCGTAGTGATACCGGGGGCGGAGAAGTACATCATGAGGGGGGGGGTCTTGCAGGCGGAACGAATCGTTCGCGTGTGGCCGATGATGCGGGTGGCCATGTGTCCCCACTGGAGTGGGGAAAACGTGGGCATGCTCTTGTCTCTCCTCCTTGGGATGTGACGCCAACTCGCTGGAGAGCGGGAGGTTGCTAAGCCGCTTAGCACCCTCCCACTCTCCAGCCTAAGCAATGTCATTGGCGAAAAGGGCTGTCCGTTAACGCCTGAGACGCATTCGGTTTTGACGGTGTTTAATCCAACCAGGGTCTCGGATTGTTCGTGTTTAGCGGATGAGAACGGCATTGGAAGGCTAGGAAGGGCAATAGAGCCGTGGTTGATGGCCAGAGACTCCGGTGGAGGGGTCTCCACGAGAGCATGACCCAGAAGAGCTAGAAGACGGTGGGAACCAGGCTGTGTCGCTGGAGTGGGCCATCCGAGGGGAGATACCTAACTGAGTCCGACTCTGTTAGGTATTTACCCACGGATGGCATACGCGAAGGAGTGGAAAGAGATAGCAGAATCAGAGGGAGGATATTGGTAATGAGCTGCGGCTGATGCATGGGGGGGATACTGTCCACCGTGGTGGGCGATGATCGCAATGATCTGAGAATAGTATGGTGAATACTCGGTCACCAAGTTGGTGAGGGTATTCACCGTACTATTCTATACCACAGGCCACAGCACGCAATAAAACTGGGAAGGCAATCCTGCTCATTTTTGGCGGTCACGGCTCTCATCTCACGAAGACAATCCACCAACTTGCCTTGGCCAATGATATACAGCTGTTCTGTCTCCCACCACACACGACGCATCGACTCCAACCACTCGATGTAGGTTAGTTGTGGTAATGTTCGATAGTTGTTGTAATATTTGCGCAAGGAGCTGGGTGGTGACGTTGGGATCCTTCTGCAAGGTCAGATAGCTCAGAGCAATGAAAGTTGCCACCGTAGAGGAGAAGAGGCCAGTCTGGAAAGTAAGAGTGAGTGGGCTTGGTTGACTGGAGAAGAAGAAACGTACAAAAACGAGGATGCCTTCTGCACCTTTGTTTAAATTCTCCACATTTTTTTCGTCCCCAAACTTTGTACACGGGTGATATAGAGAAGATCGATAAGGAAGATTCAGTTGGCCATGGAGCAGGGACATTGTCGACTGTGTTCTGCAGAGGTCTAGGATCCGTGATGGTAAAGATAAGAACCCCCAGCAGAACGAATAGTCGCTGGAACAACTGTCAACTTCGATCCCATGCCCTCGCCGACTCCTCGGTTTAATTTATTCCTTAGGTACTGCTCTTTTAGGTCAGGCCTAGAAGCTCTAGTGACGGGAGTTGTAATGAATGAAAGTATAGTTATGGAGGCGAGATGGAGACTGTGGATTTGGCAGACGCGTGAGAGCATCGATAACAGAGCGCTAGATCATTGACCGGAGTATCAATCACAACAAGTGTGTAAACTAAAATAGATTACTAAATAGATTATAGACACTGGTATGCACCATTAATGGTACGTCGGAACCGAGGAGAAAAGGAAGAAAGAGACAGAATGTCGTCGCGTTATTAAAGTCGTACTAGGTCGTGAAGTGGGCAGGAAGGCGGGAGCCCGTGTATGTGTGCCGCGACAGCGTCTTCGTCAGTGATACCGAGCGCAGGCGTGCTGACATGGGACAAGTGCCGTAAAAAAAAATCCTTTTCATTTCGGGTCCACCATTCATCACGCATCAAACCAACCTGCGCGGGCCATCTCCTCACCCAGGCCGTCCCATGCACGCCTGCGCGCCCTGCACCCTGCAAGCTCCGTCGCGAATCTGGGACCATTCACGAGTAGTCAGAATAGCCGATCCTAAGCAGGAAAAAAAAAGTACGCGCACCTCCAGCATTCGTCCAGCTTCCATTGCCCGCCCTCAGTCCTCTGCGCCTCGGTGGAGCCCGCTAGACCCGGCACGTACGGCGCACCAGGCAGGACTCGGCGGCTAAGCGCATATACCATGCCTGCGATCAACGTGTCATGCGCACCGACGTCATCCGCGCGCTGCTTCGCGGCCTGTTGCTTGTCCCTCGCTCCCGACGCGGGACTCTGACCAGCGGGGCCCTGCGCGCGCGATCCGTCATTACTTGAGCCCCCGGCGATCTCCGTGCAGTCCGAGTTGATGCGGACGCGGACTGCTCGGCGAGGTAGCGTAGCCGAGAGGCGGAGAACGCGCTGCTGCCCTGGCTGATCTCATGCCCCGCCGCCCCAGAACCCGCTCCTGCCGCGCACGCTCGGCGCCCCCTCGCCGCTGCGTGGTGGTGGCGCCCCGGCGTGGAGGGTTCGTCGTGGCGGAGAGGGGCGAGGAGGGAGAGGGGGCGCTCGCGGCAGGTGGGGACGGCGCCGACCACTCAGAGGACTGGAAGTACTCCTGCGTCGGGACGGAGAGCGCCGCGGCGCCGTCGGCACCCCAGTAGGCGACGAGCAACGCATGAGGCGGGGCGAGGCGCGTCAGTGCGAGCAGGAACGCCCGCGGGGCGCTGACGTACGCGGGGGACTGCGCTTGCGCGTAGTGTCGGTTGAGGAGGAGCACGTCGGCGTGGGGGATGAGCTGCGTGGATGAGGGCGGCTCCAGGGAGCTCGGAGAGAAGGATGCGCATCGCTTCGATTCCTTGCTTCGCACGCCGACCAATGTCCACGCTGAATACGCACTGTGAACGCCAGCGTCGCTCGCGTGCGAGACCGTCTAGCCCTCAGAGGTTGCTCAATGTCGTCTTGGCGGACCGCCCCTCAAAGTGTATTCACTCAAACGGTGCGCCGTTGTTCGGCGAGAGTGGGGGTGGGGAAAGGGTAGAGGAGTCCATGGGTGATTCTGGAGAGGGATAGTGCTCAAGGACGAGCAAAGGTCCCATTAGCGAGACAAACTCTTTATGTGGAATATCCGGAAGCGGATTGTGGTTGATGATGGACTGGCTGTTCGTGTCGCCTGATGGGAGAGGAAAAAAATAATATAATGTAAGTCTCCTTCGTCGAGGCATGTGGGAGAAGTGACAGGACGGCAGTCAAACTTGGCACCTCGCTAGGCGGGATTCAACCAGAGCCACCAGAATCCCTAGTCCAAAAGCGAGTGGGTGCTCACCGGCGTGGAGGACCCATGTAGCTGGCACACCTGCACCACCCCAAACCTTGCAGTACCGCCTGTTCATCCCGTCGGCCTCGAGCTCACGCGTGACAGCTTGCGCATCCTGCGCCCCGCCCAGACTCGCGACCAGCCAGCACTTGTCAGCATGCAACTGGGAGAGCACGCAAAGGATGGAGGGCGCGCTGCCCCCGCGAGAGTGCACATATTCGTAAGTGCGTGTGGTTTTTGCGGGGGATGGATGTGAAGGTAGAGAGGGAGTGTGGGCCAAGAAGAGCATCAAGAGCATCCTCACTGCAACGACGTGTAGAGGATGTGTCGAAGGTGGAAAAGTGCGAAGGGCATTGGCGAGGCATTGCCAAGGCGAGGAGTCCAAAGATGGGTCGAGTGGTGGACTCTAAGGCCAGATGACACCAAACACGGCGACCCTTGCTAGCACCACTTCCAGTCTTTGAGAGCCACTGCCTTGCTCTCCGTTTTAGGATCGGTGTCGCGCCAGGAGGGGAGGGGGGCAGCGCATGGTACAGGGAAACAAATATTGTTGAAGCATACTAGCTGGCAGACTGCATAGAAACTGAGTACTTCCTGAACGGGGATGGGGCCATTGCGTTTTCCGAGGTGAGGTCGCGACGAGTGGGTGAAATTTCCCGGAGTGAGCTGATGAAGGTCGGAAAACATGGGGCCTTATTGTCCATCCCTTGGAAAATACTGCGGCGGGTGGGCGGGCGGGCGAAATAAAAGTGTTCTGGTTCTTATAGCAATCGAGAGCAAGGGCGGACAGATGGCAGCACGAAAATGACGGCTCTATGCCGCTCCTCCTTCGTCACTCCGGCATAGACCGGCCACTTCTACAACGAAAGTTCGTCATCCAGTTCCAACACTACTTGGTGCGTTTGTAAATCTTCTCCAAGAATGAGTGGAACACAGTCCGGCAGAGTACCGCGTCGCTATTCGGGTTCTGCATCTCTGGCACTGTGGAGATGAGCGCGTTGATGCGCGCATCCGACTGCGCCTCGTACTCCGCATGTTGGCGTCCAGGATTGCGCGCTGCTCAGGATTGTGGCGCGAGGGCTACGTTGATACACCATGAGCACTTGTTGTCCACGATATCCGTGCCTATCTTGCCGATCTGCTCGGGGGTCCCAGAGTAGTCGAGGTAGTCATTCTGGATCTGGAAGTACTCTCCGAGCGGGAGGGTAGAGGAGCAGTGCGAGGACGACGGGGAGATAGAAGGAGTAAAGAGCTCTTGTAGGGATGAAGATTGTGCAGTGCTTGTGGGTCATCGTGTAAGTTCCGGAAGAGAAGATGGGGTAAGAAAGAACGCACCTGGCGAGAGAGAACGCTGTTATCTGGAGTGGTTATCAGGTCAACAAGCCGCCCCATTTCTGTCAGATACGAGACCTGAACAAGCGGGTTAAGCGAAACGGTGGCACACCTCGTGCAGAAGATCAATGATGTCAGTTCAGACTAATAAGGAAATACCGATCGCGAAACTCACGTGCTTCTTCCCCTGTCTCTGGTCCTGCCTCCTAACACGGCGGGCAGGAACGTGTAAGCAGAGTCTGCTTATAGTCAACTAAGGGATCAATTAATGTCCAATATATTGACTACTAAGTCGAGTTGATTGTTGTCGCAAATTATATTAGGACAATTGAACAATTTGTAGACCCCTCCTTATGTGTCAGACAATTATAAATAAAATACTTGAACAATTAGATATTAGTCGCTTGCTTAAGAGAGCTCTGGTTATTTCCGAATGTATGTAAACTTAATTGTTATATCAGCTGATGCGAATCATCGGTCGCATTATATAGACATACCCTACTCGATTAATTTAGTCTTAACGAGCATTAATTAGCTTAACACAGCAGAGTTTGTAAAGACATCCATTTATATTAAATAAAATGAGACGTAAATAGAGTCTACAAATCGAGCTGCAAATTTAGAATAAGAATAGTCAACTTATCAGCTGGCGATAATTGGCCGATGGAGATCAATCGGCCTGATACAGGAGATAGGGATATTATATCCCATATAGTCCTAAACCTATCATAGGACGCCTCCGCCGCTCCGGCCTCCCACTTGCTTTACATCGACTGTGCTAGCGCGTGCCTGTTCATCTAAGCCCACTCCGCAGAGGGGATGGCATAGCTTCCAGACGTTGAGGTAGGCGGGGCGCGTGCATGTTACCCGGGCTGGCATGGCGTAAGTTGCGCCTCTCCGTCGCGGGTCTTGGGTGTGTGCGTGTCTGGGTTTCCACTGTCGCCCGCCCCTCTCACCACATCTTGAGTGGTCCCGCTAGTGAGTCCGGCGAGTCGTGGGGATAGGCGTCGAAGGAGTAGTGGTTACGGGGCGCGTGCGCGCGCAGCTTAGGACTTAATCATAACACTTCGCAGTTGGAGAATTAATAGTGATGTATTATAAAATGGAGCACGTGGTGAGGTTATGGGATGTGAGAGTGGTTTTAACACATAATGGTCAGAGGTGGCTTATATAATTGATAGCCCAATCAGCGATGAGAGTCTTTAATAGTTCATACTCCAGCCGGCGCCGGCCGACGTCGGGATTCCGCCGCGATTGATACTCCAGCCGACGCCGGCTGGGTTGGAGATAGTCGGGAATCCCTGAGGCACTTAAACACAGAATAGAAACGCAGAACACGTCCCAAACAATATTATGGGTCCAGAGATGCTCTATATTCAGTCAAATAGACAGTATTCAGGCAGATAAGAACATCCACTCAGAGATGTGCAAGTACATCAGAAATGTGATCAGACAGGAATAAACATGGAATGTCCGATCACACGCCAATGTGTGGTGATCATATGTATGTTATGGAGAATATATAACATACAATACTCAGCTGATACCCATTAGAAAGTCTGCTGTAAGTGATAGTCCAACCGACGACGAGTGAATCGGAGATAGGCAGGAATTCCCCAAGGTACTAAAATAAAGACTAACACAGTATAAAGGTTTATAGACAGTATTAAGATCACTCTGCAATCAATTGGATGAGCAGCATTCAGGTATGAAAGAACATTGACTCAAATATGTACAACAGGATGCGAGTCACCTTAGAAACTTACAAATGAACAGGAATAAGTAAGGAATGTCGGATTACAAGTCGGTGCGCAGTCAGTGCTTGTATGTATTATGGAGAATGGCTAATGGTTAATACTAGACCTATACCTATAGAAACATTCTCAGTAATTGATACTCCAACCGACGACGGGTGGGTCGGAGATAGTCGGAGTTCCCTGAAGCACTTGAGCAAAGGACTCAGGTATGTAAGACCATCCACTCAGATACTTGCAGCAGCGGGCAAGCAAATCAAAAAGCTCTAATTACAGGAACAGGTAAGGAACACCGGATTACAAGTTGATGCGAAGTCAGTGCTCGTATGATGTATTATAGAGAATGGCTAATGGCTAATACTAGGCCTATACCTATAGGAACATTCTCAGTAATTGATACTCCAACCGACGACGGGTGGGTCGGAGATAGTCAGAGTTCCCTGAAGCACTTGAGGAAAGAACTCAGGTATGTGAGACCATCCACTCAGATACTTGCAGCAACGTGCAAGCAAATCACAAAGCTCCAATTACAGGAACAGATAAGGAATGTCTGATACAGGTTTTATGTGTAGTGATTGCCTGAACGTATAAAGGAGAATAGCTAATAGCTAATACTCAGCAGCGGACTTCCGACATATATCTTTTCACAAGTATGTGAAAGGCGATGAAGGGAGTTAGGCGAGGCCATATCATACAATTCACAGAGATTGAAAGTTTGTATCTGTCAATATGTACACTGAGAGGAATAGATATATCAAGATATATGGATTCATTTAATCTCACAATGCTTTAATGGAGAATCAGTAATCGGAGTAAGGGCCTTCACTGAGCTCCTGGAAAGTTCCTCCCATGCATACATCTGGTATGATGCATATGCCTGGTGCCCTTTGAGTGCATCCTGAGTAGAAGCGATCATGAGTTTCTTCCATGTCTCTGCTTTGGCATGGAAGTATGCAGGGATCCATTTAGCCTCGTTATGGATGCTGTGCTGCTCCTCCGACCAGCGTTCAAACTGTGCCCTTGCACGGAGCCAGTGAACCCTTTCAACTGTATGAACATGTGAGCACAATATCAGCATCAATAGATATTGAGAACCTACAATCATCCATCCATGTCCCATCGTCTTCAATAATATCACCAAAGCCCCAGATCCAGGGTCGCTGCTTATTCCGCTGCCCTGTTTGCTCTGATCCAAGGACCAATGTTTCTACACAAAGATCCTTTGAACGGAGCTTTGGGAGATCCTGCGGAATAGGAATTGCCTTTCTAAGGCTCTGGCATGCATCTCGAGCCATGCTGTATATCCGTGCGTGCTCACGGACATTAGTATCAACACTGTGTACAGCATTCCAGGCACGGGTCTTTGTCTGCTGCGAGTTAGCAGGTCGGACTTGAGTGCGGAAAAGAGCTGACTTGAATCCAAGGGCAAGGCGGATCTCATGAATGGATTCACTGGCCTGTGCATGGCGGAGCTGTACCTCCTTTCCAGCAAGAGATTGAATACCATGCCTAACACACCATTCCCATCCAAGGGAAGAGGGGAGAAGGACTAGAAAGTCCTCAGGATTGGTGCCATCCATCCCAGATCCATCAATTGCCCGAAGAGGAGCGTGACAAGTCCCATGTTCTAAATGATCATCATCTGTATCTTCGGAGTTGGTGAGATCCTCCAGGTGGTCATACTGTGCATAATCCCCAAAGGTGATATTGGGGAATCATCCGTGAGTGGCTGGAGAAGGAAGGAATCACCCTGATGCTCAATATGTCAATGAGTGTCTGGAGGCGACTCCGCTTATTTTCGATAACTTGAATCTCTTCTGTGGTGATCTT